>JAMKQA010034187.1:0-27629 GCA_024699735.1 Posidonia australis | reverse complement strand
CACGATTTTCCTCATCGCCCAAGGGCGTACAGTAAAGCGGCATTAACAATGCCTACATTTGACCCTCAGATTAACTTTTTCTTTTGATTTCACTTCTCCTTGATTTGGCATGTTTTCGGTCACCTTCATGCATGAGCATATAGAATAAGCAAGCATACATTCATCAGACCATAGACAGTAGGGAGCCTAGAAAGACCGCGTTTTCTTGGGCGCATGGGGGTGCCTAACCCCTTCCCCATGCGTAACCAGAATCCTTACCCTTTCTCTGGCCCGCATTCATCTTGCATTATCCATTAGGCACGGATCGCACATGCATCTTTGCATCTTGTTTGCTTTCCTCCTTTTTGTGGTTTTACGATTTTCCTCGTCTTTCCATTAAAAGACTAGGTGGCGACTCCGTTCCTTATCCTTTTGTCTTCCCTTTGGTGTTTCCGAGTCTTATCTCTTCTTCCGGATTCACCATTTTCGCCGTGACTGTATCGGATCTCCCCGTGTGTTTCTGCACACCGGAGTAGGTTTGGTGAACCGCGCCTAGGGGTTCCACCGGCATGGTCACACTCAGAGAGGGTGTACAGTCCGCCCATACCAACAGCCCAGCCTAATTGTTCAATGTCTTCCCTTCATCAGCCAGTTACCCAACCTTCCAGGATGACCCCCTGTTCAGTTCCTACCTCTTGGACCAGGCAGGAGCAGCCCTCTGCTGATATCACGTCCCAACTGAAGAAGGTCAAGGCTGACATCTCTATTTGGGTTCTCATCCATACTTCCTATGAACATCGAGAGGCCTTCCTCAGGGTCTTTCAGGCTGCTGACGTCTCCCCCATCGTAGAACCCGTCTGCTCTAGAAGATATGGTGGGTATGATCACAGAGCCTCACGTCATTTCTTTCTCCAGCGAGGAATTTCCTCCAACAGGAGTCAATCATAACCAGCCCGTATTCATTACAGTTCAATATCAGAGATTCTGAATTCCCCTCACTCTGGTTGATAACAACACGGGCCTAAACGTCTGCCCTTTGCACACAACAAATAAAATCAGATTCAATGCTAAAGATATCACACAAGCTAAAAAGGGAATGACGGTTTTCGATAACACGCATCACGACGCACTTGGGATGCTAGTTGTTCCTCTCACCATAGGGCCTGTAGTCCTCGATGTCGAGTTCTATATTGTAGATCTGGAGCCCTCTTTCAATCTCATGCTTGGGCACCCTTGGTTGCACAAGCATCAGTTGATCCCTTCGACCCTCCATCGTATTGTTAAGTTCCGCTAGGGCAACAATGTAGTTGTTGTCATGGCGGAAGATCTTGATAAAGAAAAGGTTGAGTCGATCTCCACTGTCTCCCTCCACCATTCATTTTGACCCCAAGCCATCTAATGTCATGTTTCAGGTCAACCGTTTCGAGCTTGTTAACTACATTCCAACTCTCGAGCGTGTCAACTACCAGACCATTCGCGGTAATCCCCTTCGGATGATCGAAAACGTATGCTGCAAATGGGGATACAAGAAAGGAACACCACTTGAGTGACACGACTAGGGAATCTCTGAGCCCATCCAGGCAGAGAAAAAGTGAGAGTTTGAGGGGTTGGGCTATGAGTGGCAGCTGCATAAAGACGAATGTTCACGTGCCAAGAGGCACAAGAAGATCTTTATTCCGTCAGATCTCACCAATTTTGTCAATGCAGGGATACTTGATCCCAATCAGGGTCAGGCCACTACGGAGAAGAGCTGACGTCTAATTGTGCTACCACCACCTCAACCATCGGCAACCATATTGACAGCACCAGCCACCGCCCCAACAATGAGCCCCACAATAATAGTCCTACAAGCAATTGCGCCAGTAGATCCATCAGTGCAATCAGTTAGTCTTGGGCATCACTTACAGTAGTCTCAGATCCAATCAACAGAGGTCCACAGTCTAGATAAGCCAGTGGTAGAGTAGAGTGCTGTCCAGTATTCTGATTGCCCCATGGAAGAGGATAAGACAGTTGGTAGGGCGATTCAATTGAATGATCAAGTTAGTGATTTTGAGCTGTTATTCCAAGAGCAGTTGTCAGTATGGGCCGAAGATGTAGCCGAGCGTCAAAGGCTGAGAAAAGGAAAGGCTATGGCCTCAGAATCAGAGCCAGCAACCCTCCACCAGCAACTGGACCACTCATCCATCATGGTCATGGTTAAGTGACAACCAGAACCCACTAGACCATTAGAGTTAATCTCTTTGGAGCCAAGAGGCGGGTCTAGATGGTACACCCAGCCAAAGCCTCACCTTAAGGTGAGGGCCAAAAAAAAAAGACCTTGAGTAAAGCTCAAGAGGAAAGCCTGGTGGCATCACTCCTATCAGTCAGCAACAAGACAGTCACTAGCTAGTAGCACCCCTTGTATATACTACAGAAATACATAAAAAACAAAAATCCCAAAAAACTCAAAAAAATCAGAAAACTTAAAAATCAAAAAATAATTTTAGGAGCTAAGGAAACAAAGCAACCAGGCCAGTCAGCAGACCCTACAGTCAAAGAGTCAGAGGTCACGTAGTGTAGATATAAGAACACCAAAGTCAATGTGACCATTATGAAGAACCATCAGGGGTAGAAATCAGAGCACATCCTCTCCTTCGATGTCACTGATCCAACCTTCAAAAAGGAAATCCTATCAGAGCTCATCGCTTATGAAGAAGAGGATGATGACATAGAGGAAGATGGCGAGACACCCGAATTCCAGCCCCACGATAATGATCCAGTGGGGCCAAATATGCATGTCAAGGAAGAAACTGAACGGGTCAACATCGGTACAACAAAAGATGTCAAGGAGGTACTAATCAGTGCAAAGCTAGCACCACAGGCTAGGGCAGATTTCATAGCATTTCTAAAAGAATACATAGATATCTTCGCCTGGAGCTATGACGACATGGTCAGTTTGGATGTCGAAGTGGTGGTGGACACATTACCCCTAAAGCCTAACGAGAGGCCAGTCAAGCAAAAACTCAGGAGATGGCGACCTCAATGGATCTTAAAACTCAAGGAAGAAATCATGAAGCAGCACAAGGTGAACTTCCTCAAGGTAGTGTTGTACCCAGAATGGTTAGCAAATGTTGTCCTAGTGCCAAAGAAAGATGGGAAGGTCCATATGTGCATCGACTACAGAGACCTCAACAAGGCAAGCCCCAAGGACAATTTCCCACTTCCTTACATAGACGTCTTGGTTGACAATACAGCCGAACACAAAATGTTATCGTTTATGGATGGTTTCTTGGGGTGCAACCAAATCAAAATTGCCGAGGCGGATATGGAAATGACATCCTTCATCACCCCCTAGGTAGTATTCTACTAAGGTGATGCCATTTGGGCGCAAGAATGTCAGTGCTACTTATCAAAGGGCACTGATCGCACTCTTCCATGACCTCATGCATCAGGAAATAGAGGTCTATGTAGACGATATGATTGCCAAGTCCAAAGAGCCTAAGGAACACCTGATCTATTTGAGAAAGCTGTTTGATCACCTTAAAAAGTACAAACTCCGTCTTAACCCCAACAAATGCATATTCGGGGTGTCTTCCACCAAGCTTATGGGATACATCATCAGTTAAAGTGGAATTGAGGTTGAACTTAGTAAAGCAAGAGCCATCATTGATGTGCCTCCTCCTACATCTAAGAAGGAGGTTTGGAGCTTATTGGGCTGATTACAGTATATCAGCTGGTTCATCGCACAGTTTACCCCCATCTGTGAGCCTATCTTCAAGCTATTAAGAAAGAACATGCAAGTCCATTGGAATAAAGAATGCCAAGTTGTCTTCGACAAAATCAAGCAGCTTCTTACAAAAACTCCCATCTTGGTTCTACCCACACCAGGACGACCTCTATTGCTATATCTCTCCACCACTCAACACTCCATGGGTGCAGTCCTTGGGCAACATGATGAGTTGGGACGAAGTGAGAGAGCCATCTATTGCCTAAGCAAGAAGTTCAACGATTGCGAAGCCAAGTACAGTCCCTTGTTTGGCACTATATGATGGTGTATCTGGTCCTTCTCCTATGCCGACATGACCTCATGAAGTACTTATTTCAATAGCCGGCATTAGTGGAACGATGTGTGAAATGATAGGTAATGCTATCCCAATACGACATTACATTTGTCACGCAGAAATCAATGAAATGGCAAGTAGTAGTGGACCACTTAGCAGACTTACCACTGCTAGAATACGAGCCTTTGCAAACACAGTTCCCAAATGAAGACATCCTATTTGCCATGAGAGATACAGATTCTAAGGAGCCAGAAGACAGGTCCTGGTGGCATCTATACTTTGATGGAGAAGTTAACAAGAGGGGTAGAGGAATCAACGCAGTATTGTCGACACCACAGGGATAGATGACCCCCTTCTCTAGAAAGCTCACTTTCGAGTGCACCAACAATGAAGTCGAGTACGAGGCATGCATCATGGGACTGCAAATCGCATTAGAACATGACGCACGAATGCTACAAGTGCACGGGGATACCATGTTAGCCATATCCTAGATCAATGGTGACTAGAAAACCAAAGATCGTGCCATATCACAAGTACCTCCTACAACTCGTCAAGGAGTTCGAAGAAGTGCACTTTTCCATCATGAGTAGAGCCAAAAATTAATACGTAGATGCATTGGCAACCCTTGCCTCCTGGCTCTTAATACCTGAAGAGCACACAGTCGACGTATCGGTCACTCGTGTAGAGTAGCCCGTCCATTGCATGAGCATAGAGGAAGCAGACCCGTCAGCAAAGCTTCCCTAGTATCACGACATCAAAACCATCCTAGAATCAAGCGATCTCCCAACTGGCACATTGGCAATAGATAAGTGGACCATGGCTTGCCTGGCGTAAAGATATGTATTGGGCAGAGGGCATTTGTATAGAAGATCATATAACTTGATGCTTTTGTAGTGTGCCAACAAGGAGGCCAATACTTTGATGCTTCAAATCCACTCTGGGACATGCGACCCTCACATGAATGGAATAATGTTAGCCAAGAAGATCATGTTACAGGGCTACTTTTGGTCGACCATGGAAGCCGATCGTTGTCGATTTGTGTGCAAGTGCCACAACTACCAGATTCACGAGAACTTCATACATGCTCCCCCTCAACAGCTGCACAACATGTCTTCACAATGACCTTTCTTTACTTGGGGAATAGATGTCATTGGAGCCATCCATCTTGCATCATCCAATGGCCACAGTTACATCCTAGTGGCCATAGATTATTTTACCAAATGGGTGGAAGTAGCCTCCTACAAGATTGTCACAGTCAAAGCCACAGAAAAGTTCATCAAGAACAACATCATAGCTCGGTATGGGATGCCACACTCCATTATCTCAGATAATGGCAAGATTTTCATAGCTCAGAGGTTGGAGGATTACCTGCAGAGCCTCAAGATCAAACATCACAAATCCTCCCTGTACCGCCTAAAGATGAACGGTGTTGTGGACTCAGCAAACAAGAACCTGATGAAGATCTTGAAGAAGAGCACCGAGACGTATAAGGATTGGCATGAAAAGCTTCCCTATGCGCTATGGGCCTACAGAAATTCGGTCTGGACATCAACAAGAGTGACACCTTACTCATTGGTGTACAACATGGAAGTGGTCCTACCAGTTGAAGTAGACGTCCCATCACTCAGAATCTTTAGAGAGGCTGAACTAGAAGAAACAGAATGGGTTGAGGACAAAGGTATCCAGCTAAATTTGATTAATAAGCACAGACTACAAGCCATGCACAATGTCCACTGCTACCATGGGAGAACAGCAAGATCATAACAGAAAAGAGTCCGACCTAGGAGCTTCGCACGAGGCAATCTGGTTCTGTGGGCCATACATCTCCCTGATGGTCAAGGCAAATTCCAACCTAACTGGCATGGTCCCTATATCATCAAGCAATTCTATTCAGGAGGCGTAGCAATCCTCGAGGACATGGATAGTGTCGAGCTATCCGAGCCAGTCAACGCATGTTATCTAAAGAAGTACCACCAATGACCGGAAGGCATGTATCCTCACCTTGCAAATTACGCATTATCCACCACTCCATCAGGCATACATACTTTTAAAATAAAAGGCAATCCATGTGCATCTAATCCACAGCATTTGCTCTTTTGCTTTTATGCACATCAATGACTTAAGCACATTAATAACTGCATGCATTTATGCATAAACGCATCAACATCATATCCTGATGACGAAAATTAGAATAGCATGCCTACTTGAGAAACGTCTATACCTCTTCAGTTGTTCTACCCAGACATTCTAGTGAGTGAGGGAGCCACCACCCAACCATGGTTAGGCAAACTGTCCAAACTCCCATAGGGACTTACTAGAGGGAGAAAAAATGTTAGGAGTGAGCATGAGTGTGAGCCAAAAGAAAATAAACATATCCACAAGAAACCAAAAGAAATAAGGAGACAGAAGCTAGCCTAAGAGAGAGAGGTAGGTAGGGAGGAGTCGAAGCAAGCATCGAAAGAATCCAAATGACCAAAGGGACTAGCCACCCCTCGCACATAATTACAGCAGCCTCATCTAAATCAGGATGCCCATTACCCCCAAGCAAGGGTTAGAGCAAGCCTACAAGCCTACGAGGGAGAAAAGAAATGAGTACAAAGTCAAAAAAGTAGTTTTAAGTCCCTAAGAGATTGGCACGAAGCCTAACCTACCAAATCATCCATTCTGGAGGGCAACCAATAGCCTAGAAGTCCAAGTAGTGTCTCATCAATTGAGGTTTTCTCCTCTTCTCATAGCAGGCATCATTAGCATTCCAAATCTTGAGGGTGATATAACATAACACTATCATTCCTGCATGCATTATCATTTGACCACTTTGCAAGGTCTCGTTGGGTCCTAAACTAGGGGTATGCCAGCTGTTCTTTGGCCAAAGACCTGGCCAAGGATAGCATACACCAGGGGCATGTCAGCTGCCTTTGTGGTGATAGCCTTCCACATCAACCTGGGGCATGCCAGCTATCCTTTTGGTTGACCCTTCTTAGGACAGTATCTTCGTCTAGAACATGTTGTCTGCTCCATAACTCGAGCCTAAGAACAAGCATAAACAACAGCCATATCCCTCGAAGATCAGAGCAATGTCAGAATATCAATACTCCCCTAATCAGCAAGCAAGAACATAGGCTATAAGCTAGTGCCACAGTCAAACTCCCCAGAAGTTAGTCAGTAACACAACAATGAGCCTGGAGAGTTGTCAAAAATCATCTAGCAAGTCCACCTTATTTGAGGAGGAAACAATGCCCTCATGAACTCTTTTTCTAGCCAAGTCCCATGTATCAGTGTAGAATTTGAGAACCGGTTTACTTGGATTAATCATCATCGTCCCTCAGCATCGATAACGCCAAGTGAACAGGCAAAGTACTGACACAATGAAGCAGATAAGCTGTAGACTAAGACAAACCTCATAGCAAACAAGCAAGTTGTAGAGAGCCTCTATCCCTTAGTCTCGTGACTCATCTAAGTCCAACGGAGATCCGAGTCACTGGTTCCTTGAGTCTTAAGACCAGCATTTATCCTTTTCCCTTGTGAATCCTCTAAGTCTAGAGGAGACCTGAGTCGCTGGTTCCTTGAGTCCTAGGACCAACATTTATCCTTTTCCCTCGTGACTCCTCTAAGTCAGTCCAAGGAAGATCCGAGTTGCTGGTTCCCTGAGTCCTAGGACCAACATTTATCCTTTTCTCTTGTGACTCCTCTAAGTCCGGAGGATATCCGAGTCGCTGGTTCCATGAGTCCTAGGACCAGCATTTATCCTTTTCCTCACGACTCCTCTGAGCCTAGAGGAGATCCGAGTCCCTGGTTCCTTGAGTCCTTGGACTAGCCGTTATCCTTTTCCTCACAACTCCTTTAAGTCTAGAGGAGATCCGAGTCATTGGTTCCTTGAGACCTAGGACCAGCCTCTATCTTTTTCCACGCGACTCCTCTAAGTCCAGAGGAGATCTGAGTCGCTGGTTCCTTAAGTCCTAGGACCAACCTTTATCCTTTTCCTAATGACTCTTCTAAGTCCAGAGGAGATCCGAGTCGCCGGTTCCTTGAGTCCTATGACCAGCCTTTATCCTTTCCTCATGACCCCTTTGAGCCCAGAAGAGATCTGAGTTGTTGGTTCCTTGAGTCCTAGAACCAGCCTTTATTCTTTTCCTCACGACACCTCTAAGTCCAGAGGAGATCTGAGTTGCCTTACTTGACTCCTAGGACCAGCTTTAATCCGTTTCCTCGTGACACCTCCAAGTCCGGAAGAGATCCGAGTCACTGGTTCCTTGAGTCCTAGGACCAGCCTTTATCCTTTTCCTTGCGACTCGTCTAAGCCTAGAGGAGATTCGAGTCGCTGGTTCCATGAGTCCTAGGACCAGCCATTATCCTTTTCCTTGCGACTCTTCTAAGCCTAGAGGAGATCCAAGTCACCGGTTCCTTGAGTCCTAGAACCAACTTTTATCCTTTTCCTTGCGACTCCTTTATGCCTAGAGGAGATCCGAGTCGCTGGTTCCTTGAGTCCTAGGTCCAGCCATTAACCTTTTCCCCGTGACCCCTCTGAATCCTAGAGGAAATCTGAGTCGTTGGTTCCTTGAGTCCTAGGATCAGCCTTTATCCTTTTCCTCATGACCACTCTAAGTCTAGAAGAGATTCGAGTCGCTAGTTCCTTGAGTCCTAGGACTAGCCTTTATCCTTTTCCTCGCGACTCCTCTAATTCCAAAGGAGATCCGAGTCGCTTGTTCCTTGAGTCCTAGGACCAGCCTTTATCCTTTTCCTCGCAACTCCTCTGAGCCTAGAGGAGATCCGAGTAGTTGGTTCCTTGAGTGCTAGGACCATCCTTTATCCTTATCCTCGCAACTCCTCTAAGCCCAAAGGAGATCAGAGTCGTTGGTTCCTTGAGTCCTATGACCTGTCTTTATCCTTTTACTCGTGACTCCTCTAAGCCTAAAGGAGATCTGAGTTTTTGGTTCCTTAAGTCCTAGGACCAGCGTTTATCCTTTTCCTTGCGACTCGTTTGAAGCTTAGAGGAGATCCGAGTCGCTGGTTCCTTAAGTCCTAGGACTAGCCTTTATCCTTATCCTCGTGACCCCATTAAGTCCAAAGGAGATCCGAGTCACTGGTTCCTTGAATCCTAGGATCAGCCTTTATCGTTTTTCTCACAACTCCTCTAATTCCAAAATAGATCCAAGTCATTGTTTCCTTGAGTCCTAGTGTGAACATGGCTGCCTAGGGATCCAGCACGGTGTCGCGCTAGATGGAGGAGATCACAGCCATGCCAAGATGGCGAAGGCGCAAGATAGGATGAAATGAAAAAGAAATGGACTCGCCATCTTGTTTTTAAGGGAAAGATGAGGAAAACCACAAAGGATTCAATGCATGAGATGTAAATATGAAGGCCAGATGTCTACTAACCAGATGTTGGGTAAGGACTCCTATTACACATGGTGAAGGTGTTAGGCACCCCCGTACGCTCGAGAAACTCAGTCTTTCTAGTCTACTTTGCTTGCTAGAGGATAGATGACTGCTTGCTAATCCTAGATCGTGCTCTAAACATGCTAATATGAAAGCCAAGACAAGACTGGAAGGATGTGCAAGATGGTATGCAAAAACTGCGAAGAAATCCACATAAAATATCGCAATCATGAAAAACAACACGACAATGAAAAGCACATGAAATGACATGGTTTTTGGTGAGAAAGGCTCGGAAAATAATATAGGTCTTAAGAATGTCAAAAATGCAATTGACTTAGGTTGTCAAAATCAAAAAAAGTATCCCGGAAATCAAGATGGGAAAACTACAAAGAAGTCCACATAAAATAGGTAAACTATGACAAGTGAAGAAATTCACATAAAATGATGATGTTTTTGTAAAGAATAGTTCTGAAAATCACTCCAGTGTCAAGGAGATCAAAAATACAACAGATCCAAATCGTTAGAAGCACAAAAAATACCATGGAAATTCGAACAGAAAATTGCAAAAACAGGCAAATGATGACATGTGAAGAAAATCACATAAAATGATGATGTTTTTGTAAAGAATGGTTCAGAAAACCATATTGATGTCAAAAAGATAAAAAGTGTGGTCAACCCAAGTCATTGGAATCATGGAAAAAGTCGTGAAAATCAAGAAGGAGAAATAATCTGTAAATAGACCAATGTGGGCCTTTCGGTCAGTTCGTATATGCCCTTAGGCAATGAAATCCAAATCAAATAAAAAAAATCTGAAATGTAGGAGTAAAAGAAATCGAATCGAATGTTAGGTGAGCGGCATCGAAAAAAAAGTGAAGAAAAATCCACGAAAGAAACACATGAGATGTTGGCTTACTTGAAAAGGAGAGACTATTACGTAAATGTGATAAAAACTATGCAAAATGCATGAATGTGTACCTTAATGTCAGCCCAATGATGAGTTTAACACAACATCTGGAAAAACGCCTGGTAGCGGCAAACAAAGCAGGATAGCAAACCTATCAACCGAAAAGCAGTAGGCGATAGTCTAGATGGCTAAAAAATGAATTCGTCAACCGAGAAGTAGCCGATGACGGGTCGAAAAGCAAGATAAGAGAACTCGTTAACCCAGAAGCAGTTGATGATGGCTCAAAAGCAGGAAAAGATGAAATCGTCAATTGGGAAGCAACTAGTGACAGTTTGAGAGCAAGATGGACGAACTCGTCAATTGAGAAGTAGTCAATGACGGTTCGGAAGGCAAGATAAATGAACATGTCAACCGAGAAGTTGTCGGTGATGATTCGGAAGGAGGATAGATGAACCTGTCAACCGAGATGTTGTCGGTGACGGTTCGAAAGGTAGGATAAACGAACTAGTCAACCGAGAAGCAGTCGGTGACTGTTCGGAACGAGATAGACAAACACGCCAACTGAGATGCTGTAGGTGACGGTTCGAAAGGTAGGATAATGAACTAGTCAACCGAGAAACAGTCGATGACGGTTCAGAAAGACGAATAGACGAACACGCCAACCGAGATGCAGTCGATGACAATTCGGAAGGCAGGATAACGAACTAGTCAACCGAGAAGCAGTCGATGACGGTTCGAAAAGTAGGATTGACGAACACGCCAACCAAGATGCTGTCGGTGATGGTTCGAAAAGAGGATAAACGACCTAGTCAACCGAGAAGCAATGGGTGACGGTTCGGAAGGGGGATAGACGAACACATCGGGTGACAGTTAGAAAGGTAGGATAACAAACTAGTCAACCGGGAAGTAGTCGGTGATGGTTCGGAAAGCAGGATAGACGAACATACCAACTGAGTTGCTGTCGGTGACAGTTCGAAAAGAGGATAAATGAAGTAGTCAACGGAGAAGCAGTCGGAGATGGTTCGGAAAGCAAGATAGACGAACATGCCAACCGAGATGTTGTCGATGATGGTTCGAAAATAGGATAAACGAACTAGTCAACCGAGAAGCAATCAGTGATGGTTAAGAAAGTAGGATAGACGAACATGCCAACTAAGATGCTGTCGGTGACGATTTGAAAGGCAGGACAACGAATTAGTCAACCGAGAAGCAGTCAATGATGGTTCGAAAGGCAAGATAAACAAACTAGTCAACCGAAAAGCAGACGATGACGGGGTGGAAAGCAGGATAGACGAACACGTCAACCGACATGCTGTCGGTGATAGTTTCAAAGGTAGGATAACGAACTAGTCAATCGAGAAGCTGTCGGCGATGGTTCAGAAAGTAGGATAGACGAACACGCCAACCGAGAAGCTGTCAGTGACCGCTTGAAAGGCAGGATAAACGAACTAGTCAACGAAAAGCAGACGGTGACGGTTCAGATCGAGGATAGACGAACATGTCAATTGAGAAGTGGTCGGTGATGGTTCGGAAAGTAGGATAGACGAACACGCCAATCGAGACGCTATCAGTGATAGTTTGAAAGGCAAGATAAACGAACTAGTCAACCGAGAAGCAGTCGGTGACAGTTCGGAAAGTAGGATAGACGAACATGCCAATTGAGATGCTGTCGGTGATGGTTCGAAAAGAGGATAAACGAACTAGTCAACCGAGAAGTAGTCGGTGACGGTTTGGAAAGTAGGATAGACGAACACGCCAACCGAGATGCTGTCGGTGATGGTTTGAAAGGCAGGATAACTAATTAGTCAACTGAGAAGTAGTCGGTGATGCTTTGAAAGGTAAGATAAACAAACTTGTTAACCGAGAAGCAGTTAGTGATGGTTCGGAAAGCAGGATAGACGAACATGCCAATCAAGATGCTGTCGGTGATGGTTCGAAAGGTAGGATAACAAACTAGTCAACCAAGAAGTAGTCGGTGACGGTTCAGAAAGCAGGATAGACGAACACGCCAGCCGAGAAGCTGTCGGTGATGATTCAAAAGGCAAGATAAACGAACTAGTCAACAAGAAGCAAATGGTGACGGTTCAGAAGGAGGATAGACGAACATGTCAACCGAGAAGCGGTCAGTGATGGTTTGGAAAGCATGATAGACAAACACGCCAACCAAGAAGCTATCGGTGATAGTTTGAAAGACAAGATAAATAAACTAGTCAACCGAGAAGCTATCGGGGACGATTCAGAAAGCAGAATAGACGAACATGCCAATCGAGAAGCTGTCGGTGACGGTTCGAAAGGTAAGAAAATGAACTATCCAACCGAGAAGTAGTCCGTGACGGTTCGAAAAGTAGGATAGACGAACACGCCAACCGAGAAGCTGTCAGTGACAGTTCGAAAGGCAGGATAACGAACTAGCCAATCGAGAAGTAGTCGGTGATGGTTCAGGAAGTAGGATAGATGAACACGCCAATCGAGATGCTGTCGGTGATGGTTCGAAAGGCAGGATAACAAACTAGTCAACCGAGAAGCAGTCGATGACGATTCAGAAAGCAGGATACCCAAACAGGTAGCTGACAAGATACTGGTATCAAGAGGATAATGCCAAAAGGTAGCTGACATGCCCTTGGTAACAGGAGGATAATAACAAAAGGCAGCTGACATGCCCTTGGTATCAAAATGCTATGGATGTTGCTAAATGAAAGGAACAAAAGAAAGTTGGGGGCCTAGACAGCTGGTTTAGCCAATGGAGGTCTGCTAGGAAACACTTACTTGTGGGTGCACCCTGAACTGTGACTGTTTTGCCTATTCACTTGATGCTATTGATGTTGTAGGACGATGATGATCGATCCGGATAATCTGTTGCTCAGGTTCTGTACTGATACGTGGCACTTGGCTTGATAAGGGCTTCACGAGGGCATTGTTTCTTCCTCGAATAAGACGGACTTGCTAGATGATTTCCGACAACTCTTTGGGCTTGCTGTCGTGTTGCCGACTGACTTCTAGGGAGTTTGTCTTTGGCATTGGACTGTCGACTATGCTCTCGCCAGCTAACTAAGAGAGTACTAACATTCTGACTTTGCTCTGATCTCAGAGGCTTATGGCTGTCATTTTCTTCGTTTCTACGCTCGAGATATAGAGTAGACAACATGTTCTTGACGAAAATACTGTCCCAAGAAGGGTCAACCAACAGGACAACTGACATGCCTCTGGTTGACGGGGAAGGTTATCACCATAAAGGTAGCTGACATGCCCCTGGTGTATGGTATCCTTAGCCAGGTCTTTGGCCAAGGAGTAGCTAACATGCCCTTGGTTTAGGACCCAGCGAGACATTGCGAAGTGGACAACTGAGAATACATGTAGGAATGATAGTGTTCTGTTATATCATCCCTCAAGATTTGGAATGCTAATGATGCTTGCTATGAGAAGAGGAGAGGACCTCAATTCACAAGACACTACTTGGATTTTTAGGCTATTGATGGCTCTCTGGGATGGATGATTTAGTAGGTTAGACTCTGTGCCAAACTCTTGGGGACTTAAACCTACTTTTTTTAACTTTTGGCTTATTTCTTTTCTCCCTCTCAGGCTTGTAGGCTCGCTCTAACCCTTACTTGAGGGTAATGTTCATCCGAATTTGGAGGGGGCTATTGGCATTGTATGCGAGGGGTGGCTAGTCCCTATGGTCATTTGGATTTTGGATGCTTGCTTCAACTCCTCCCCAAGGTAATTGGTAGGGGTAGAGGTCGCCTACTTGCCTCTCTCTCTTATGGGGTAGCTTCTATCTTCGACTTCTGTCTTCTTTTTTTTCTTTTGTGCCTTTGTGGATATGTGTATTTTTTTATTTTTTTTATTTTGGCTCACAGTCATGCTCGCTCCTAACATTTTATCTCCCTATGGAGGTGTAAGTCCCCATGGGAGTTTAGACATTTCGCCTAACCATGGTTGGGTGGTGGCTCCCTCGCTCACTAGAGTGTTCAGGTAGTATCAACTGAAGAGCGATAGACCCTCTCAAGTAGGCTAGCGGTGTCGATTTTCATCATCGGGATGTGATGTTGATGCTTTTATGCATAGATGCATGTAGTTATTGATGTGCTTGAGTTATTGATGTGCACGGAAGTAAAAGTGCAAATGTTGTGGATTAGATGCACTTGGATTGCCTTTATTTTAGCAATATGCATGATGAAGCGGTGGATGATGCATGATGTGCGCAAGGATACTTTGCAAGGCAAGGATACACGCCTTCCGCTCACTGGTAGTACATCTTTAGATAACTTGTGTTGACTAGCTTGGATAGCTTGATGTTGTCCATTCTTTTGAGGATTACTACGCCTCCTGAATAGACTTGCTTGATGATATAGGGACCATGCCAGTTTGGCCAGAATTTGCCTCGACCGTCAGGGAGATGTATGGCCTGCAAAATCAGATTGCCTGATGTAAATTTGGCCCCTCTAGATCATTGTCATAAGGCTGGAATTCAAGTGTCTCGTCATCTTCCATGTTATCATCCTTTTCTTCATAAGCGATGGGCTTTGACAGGATTTCTACTTTGATGGTTGGATTGGCAACCTCAAAGGAGAGAATGTGCTTTGATTTCTACGCCTGATGGTTCCTCATTATGGTCACACTGACTTTGGTGGATGACCTCTGACTCCTTGACCGTGGGGTCTGCTGACTGGCCGGGTTGATTTGTTGCTTCGGCCTCTGGTGCTTTTTTTTTGTATTATCTTTTTTTGTAGTATGTACAAAGGAGTGATGCTAATTGGCTGTTGTCCTACTACTGACTTATAGGGATGATGCCGCCCGGCTTTCCGTCTGAGCTTAACTTAGGATCTTTTCCTTTGACCCTCACATTGCTTAAGGTGAGGCCTCGACTGCATGTACCATCTAGACCCGCCTTCTGGCTCCAAAGAGATTAACTCTGATGGTCTAGTGGGTTCCGATTGCGACTCGGCTAGGACCATGATGGATGAGTGGTCTGGCTACTGATAGAGGGCTGTTAGCTCTGATTTTGACACCCTAGCCTTTCCTTTCATTAGCCTTTGATTCTCAGCTACATCTTCGACCCATACTGATAACTACTCTTGAAACAGTAGTTCTAGGTCACTGACTTGCTCATTCAACTAAAGTGGCCTGCTGACGGTCTTGTCCTCTTCTGTGGTGCGATCAGAATATTGGACAGCACTATGCTCTACCACCAACAAATCCAGACTGTGAGACTGATGTAAGTGATGTCCAAGGCTGGTAGACTGCACTGATGGCTCTGTTGGCACAACAGCTTGTAGGACTATCACTGTGGGGCTCGCTGTTGGAGCGGTGACTGATGTTGTCGAAGTGACTGCCGGCTACTGAGACTGTGGTTGCACCATCTGACATTGGCTCTTTTCTACAATGGCCTGGCTTTGATTGGGATCAAGTATCCCTGCACTTACAAAGTTAGTGAGGTCTGACAAAATAAAAATTTTCTTGTAACTCCTGGTGTGTGAACATCTGTCTTTGTGAAGTTGCCACTCGTAGCCTAGTCCCTCGAACACTCGCTTTTCTTTCACCTGTATGGGCTCGGAGATTCCCTAGCCGTGTCGCTCGAGTGGTGTTCTTTTCTTATATCCCCATTTGCAACACACACTTTCGATCATCCGCAGAGGATTGCCATGAACAGTTAAGTTGCTGACGCACTCGAGAGCCGGAATGTAGTTAACAGGCTCGAAATGGTTGACCCGGAACTTGACATCGGACAGCTCAAGGTCAAAATGGACGATCTGGAGTGAGACAATGGAGACCGACTCGACCTTTTCTTTGTCAAGATCTTTCACCATGACAACAACTAAGTCGTTTCCCCAGTAGAACTTAACCATACGATGGAGGGTCGAGGGGATCACCTGACGCTTGTGTAGCCAAAGGTGCCCAAGCAGAAGATTGAAAGAGGGCTCCAAATCCACAAAATAGAATTCGATGTTGAAGACTATAGGCCCTATAGTGAGAGGAATAACCGGTATCCCTAGGGCGTCGTGATGCATGTTATCAGAAACCGTCATTCCCTTCATGGCTAGTATGATATCCTTGACTTTGAATCTAATTTTGTTTGCTATGCACAAAGGGCAGACGCTAAGGCCCATGCCGTTATCAACCAAGGTGAGGGGAATTCAGAAGTTTTTGATATTGCATCGTAATGAACAGGGACTGGTTATGATTGACTCCTATCAGAGGTAATTCCTCGGTGGAGAGAGAAATGACATAAGGCTCTGTAATCATGCCCGCCATATTCTCAAGAGCAGACAGTTCTATGGTGGGGTAGACGTGAGCAACTTGAAAGACCATGAGGAAGGTTTCTTAATGTTCCGCAGAAGTATGGATGAGATCCCAAATGGAGATATCAGCCTTAACCTTCTTTAGTTGTGATGTGATGACGGCAGAGGGTAGCTCTTGTGTGATTGACAAAGTTAGGACTGAGCAAGGGACCGTCCTAGAAGATTGAGGGGCTGGCTAATGAGGGGAGGACGTTGAACGAACTGGCTGGGTCACTGGTGTTGGTGGCTTATATACCCTCCTTGACCTAGTGACTTCTGCACACATCTCAGTGACATAATCGTAGGGTACACAGTGAGTGTCCCTCGTCAGATGGATGACAAGAGGGGTACGTGCTGCCAGTTCCAGTGAAGCCGACATTGAACTGACTGAAAGGTGGTCCACTTAGAGAGGGTGATGGATAGGATGTTGGATAGGAAGCTGGACATTAGGTTGGACAAAATGCTGGACAGGATGAGTAGGCATGGGTCAGGCTAGTAGGAAAATGGGCGACCTAGAGTGCACAGTTGACGGTGTGGTGGTACACTCCACCCTCGCAGTCAACCATATCATGTGGACTGTTGACTCGAAACTAGCACAGATTAAACGATAAAATGAGTCGGGAAGGGCTCATCTACCGTATGGATCATATCAGAGGGGTCTAGTATGGACGTCGTAGACCCAGAAGTAGAAAGGAAATGGATTCCTGTGGCGCCAGCGTCTACTGAGTTGTTATGCGTAGGCATGGGCTGGTTGATAAGGTTGGGATATGCAGCTGGTGCTTGTACATGTGGAGGTGGTGGTGCAGGTGCAGTGTGTGCCCCCTAGGTGTTGATGACAATTGCTCCTTTGTCAATCAAATTCTGAACAACATCCTAAAGAGTGTGGCAATTATCAGTCGAATGTCTCAGAGCTCGATGATAATCGCAATACGCATTTGCGTCATACCACCTTGGGAGCGGGTTTAGTGGCGGATGAGGATCCCGGAGTCGCAGAAGCGACAAAACTTGAGGGAAGAGGGCACTCAGTGGTCTATCAACCGGAGGGAAGTCAGTTTTAGTACGACGATTACGCCTCTGCCTAGGTTGTTGTCCTTGTTGAGCCGGTGGGACGTGATGCATTGGTTCGATGGTGGAATGCATGTGTGTGGTGTGTCGAGAGCTAGGTGCAACTGCCAATTGGTTCAGGTCAGGCTGGCTCTCTACTCTAGTAGGCTTTGCTGAAGGCTTGATGAAAGCGATGGCTGCCCTCTTGCCATTGTTGGTGTTGACTGTGTTGTTGAAGCTACTACTAGAAGAAGTGGCCTGCTTGGTGAACGTAGAGAGGGCAGGAAAGTTCCCACCTTTCAACGAACTCTTCACGTGAGTGTCAGCCTGAATCAGTGATGTAAAATTAGTGATGGCCAGAATGCTCAACGGAGCCCCAACATCTGGTTGTGAACCTCGAATAACGATCTTGATAGACTCCTCGTCGGAGGGTCTATCTCTCACTTGTGATGCAAGGGCACGCCAACAACCGACGTACTCCCCAAACGGCTCATGGGGTTTCTGTCTTGTGGCGACAACGTCCTCCCTCTTGGGGACCTAGTCGAGATTAAAAGCATATTAATCCATGAACGCTTGTGAAAGGTCGTTCCAAGTCTTGATCGAGCCCATGTCAAGCAACGTGAACCACTTGAGGGCTGGACCAGTGAGACTCTTCTGGAAGAGACGGATAAGTAGCCTCTCATCAGCCTGGAGCTGAGCGAGATCTCTGCAATATGCCCTAAGATGTGAAATGGGGCAACCCTTACCGTTGTACTTCTCGATGTCCGGGATTTTGAAATGTAGTGGGAGTGTCGCCTTTGGGAAATAATAGAGGTCCTGGAATTTGTAGGGCTGGTGGTCGCCGCCCCGCACTTGTCAAAGTGCTCTCTCCTGGTCACCCACCCTGGCGTGGAGGGTATCTGGAGCTACTACCGATGAGGGTGATGCAGTAGGGGGAACAACTACATATGCTGTATGGGTCGCACCTAAGTGCTCCACCGGGTCTACCATGATGCCATCTACCACTGCGACATGATGGCCAACATATCTGTGCAAAAGTGCTGGGTGTGATTATGGAAATGAAGCTGCCTGGACCTAATGGTGTGTGAGAGGAGGATGAGTAGAAAATTGCATGACCATGGGTGCTGAGTGTGGGAGTAACAGCTACTACAGCGATACGACGCTAGGCTGCAGGCTCTGTGGATGCTATACTCTAGCCAAACCAAGGGGTTGGCCACTAGATGCTGGAGTAGGATGTTGTGAAGTGAAGTGGTGTACCTATGGTAGTGGTGTTACACCTAATGTGGGTGTAGTGAGGAGCTGGGGTGAGGGTTAAGGTGGTGGTGCAGTAGGTGATACCCTGAAACACCAGAGTAGGCTACTAGGGAGCCTCAAGAATAGTCGGGTCTATAGTAGGCTGGATAGCAAAGGCCATGCCCTCGATTCTTTGGGCGAGGTCGAATAGAAACTTTGCCTGTGCAACAGGAGATCCCTCGGGGACAGCGAGGGATGGCACAGTCAAAGGTTTAGAGGTCAATGATAGGATAGATACAGGTTGCTACAAGGGATGTCGCCACAGTGGGCCGGGTGCTAAAAGAGAAGGAACCCTAAGGAAGTGAGGCCATCAACAATGCATCTGGAACTCGAGCATGGGTCACTGAGATAAACTCAGTGCCTGGCTCTAGGCTAGGCAAGGTTAGTGGATGTCTTACGGGTAAGGGACAGAACCTCTGTGATGCACGAAGGGGGCAGATTGAACAACTGAAGACACAACAAGGATAGGAGGGGCCAAAATGGAGAGCCCTCCTGAACAACAATGGCAGACAAAGACTCCCTGGCGTGCTGGGCCATGGTTAACCGGGAATGGGTGAGAACCAGGCTACGGTGGCAAACAAAGGGATGAATCCTAGGAAGAGCTATCGTTAAAGTGACGAATAACTCAGGAAAAGATGATCAACAACGAAGCTTCACAAATAGGGGAGTCAAGGTGGGAACGCTCGAGCAGTGGCTAAGGAACTCATGCTCTACTACCTGAAGAAAGCAAAACTACTGGTGTTAAAACCAGTAATAAGATGCAATTGTTATGGTGGTGTGAATGGCATTCATGCACATGGATGCAACTAGTATGCTCTCTCTCACCAACTAAGTGTCTCCTATAAGGTCGTCTACTCCAGGATCACACATGGTTAAATAGGTCTCCGACTCAGGCTAGAAAGTAAAGGTCCTACAATAGCATGGTGGCCTCATCTCCTACAATAGCATGGAGCTGTAATCTCTAATAACACCGACACGACCCCAGACAAAGAGGGGACAAACTAGCAACACGTCCTATGCCAAAGCTATAGAACTGGCTACTTGAATTGTCCTTCACAGACTGTAGGTGGACTCAGGAGAGGAGATGCATGCCCTATATGATCAATCATGCAATATGCTTTTGTGTTTTTTACTTGCATTTTATTAACCAAGGAGGGAGTTTGATTTGGTCTCTAGTTTTGCCTCATTATTTGTTCTCTAAGTTTGTGTGTTTTATTTTAACCAAAAAGGGTAAACGAACATGTCACTACTCTCCTAGGCATGTCAAGTGCGAAAAGGAGAAGAAAATACACAAGTAAGGCAAACAAGCAAGCAAACAACAAGCAAAAGGCATGATCATGGCATGTGCAAGTGTCGTGGCATCATGGTTGTGAAAAGAAAACATTCATCATATCAAAAGGCAAGATATACAGCATGTGCGTGCAGTAACTGAGCAAATGTGTGAAAGAAAGTGCGAAAAGCACACTAAGCAAGGCAAACAAACAAACATATGAAGCCAACGTAAGCAAAAAAGACTAACATGAAAGACGAAATCTTGTACTCCCCAGCGGAGTCACCAGTTCTGTGACCATGCCCGCCCGGGGAACCAACACGATGTCGCGCTAGAGGGAGGAGATCACAGCCATGCCAAGATGGCGAAGGCGCAAGGTAGGATGTAACGAAAAATAAATGGAGTCGCCACCTAGTCCTTTAAGGGAAACACGAGGAAAACCACAAGCAAACCACAAAGGATTGAATGCATGATATGCAAATGTGAAGGCCAGATGTCTACTAACCAAAGGATGGATAAGGATTCCTATTACGCACAGGGAAGGTGTTAGGCACCCCCGTACGCCCGAGAAACTCGGTCTTTCTAGTCTACTTCGCTTAGTAGAGGCTAGATGAATGAAAGATAAGCCTAGATCATGCTTTAAACATGCTAATATGAATGCCAAGACAAGACTGGATGGATGTGCAAGATGGTATGCAAAAGCTGCGAAGAAATCCACATAAAATATTACAATCTAGAAAAACGACACAACAAAGAAAATCACATGAAATGACAAGGTTTTTGGTGAGAAAGGCTTGAAAAGTCATACAAGTCTCAAGAATGTCAAAAATGCAATCGACTTAGGTAGTCAAAATCAAAGAAAGAATCACGGAAATCAAGATGGGAAAATTGCAAAGAAGTCCACATAAAAAAGGTAAACTGTGACATGTGAAGAAATTCACATAAAATGATGATATTTTTGTAATGAATGGTTCAGAAAATCACTCCAGTGTCAAGGAGATCAAAAATACAACAGACCCACATCGTTAGAAGCGTAGGAAATACCATGGAAATCTGAACAGAAAAATTGCAAAAATAGGCAAATGGTGACGTGTGAAGAAAATCACATAAAATAACAATGTTTTTGTAAAGAAAGGTTCAAAAAACCATACTGATGTCAAAAAGATAAAAAGTGGGGTCAACCTAAGTCATCGGAATCATGGAAAAAGTCGTGAAAATCAAGAATGAGAAATATTTCACAAATGGGCCAATGTGGGCCTTTCGGTCAGTTCGTATATACCCTTACGCAATGAAATCCAAATCAAATAAAAAAAATCTGAAATGTAGGAGTAAAAGAAATCGAATCGAATGTCGGGTGAGGGGCTCCAAAAACAAAGTGAAGAAAAATCCAAGAAAGAAACATATGAGATGCTGGCTTACTTAAAAAGGAGGGACTGATATGCAAATGTCATAAAAACTATGCAAAATGCATGAATGTGTACTTGAATGTGTAAAAGGTGCTAAGGAATGACTAGGACAAAGGTTATGCAGGACTAAGAGCAAAAACTAATATGCATGTGCATGAATAGGTGGCATAGGGGCAATTTGGTCATTTCAATGTCTAGATGTGATGAGTACATGTATGAGGACGATGCCTAGTCCGAGATACATCAAAATGTGTTTGAAATGTCCTGAAAATGTTATTGTCAAGAAAATATGAAGAGGAAAAACAACAAAATGATGTCAACACAATAAAGGACAAACCTTAGGACTAAAATGCAAAATTCACGAAAAAGGGGGAAAATCATGATTAAAATATATTCAATGGCCTCTGTCCTAGTGTGCAAATGATGAATCGAATGATAATGTGGCACTGAGATGTGTGAAAATTGCACCTTGGTAACTTCTTAAAAACTAAGGGTCTAAAGTGCAAAATTCACACATAAGTGCAAATTGGATTCAAATATAAAACTAAAGATCAATTTACGATGCAAACATGATTTTAAAGGAAATCTATGATTAAATGCAAAATATAAAATGCAATAAGTGGAAAATATAAAAAATATGTGAGAAAACAATTAAAACTCTAAATGACAGATTTAAAATTAATCCAGGGATGCAAATTTCTTGTGTTCTGGGATTGTATGTTATGAATCTAGGGACCTACATGCAAAATTGCAGGGCTTTAATGCCATAAAAATTGGACTTTTATGATGATCAGTGCAATTATGAAGTTTCTCAAGGTTAGTATGCAAATTTTCCAAGAAGAACTCATTTTTTAAAAAACTCTATGGGCTTATTGCAAAAACTTAGGACCTAAATGCAAAGAAATCATGATCTCAGGGACTTAAGTGTGATAAAACATGCATGAGTAGAACTGAGAATGGAATTGAAAATTAAATTGGATAAATGTACAATATTTACAATGCAATTTTATAAAAAGAAGAATTCAGGGGTCAAAGAATAAATTCCTAGGACTTAATTGCAATGAAAACATGAATGCAGGGACTTAATCGTGAGAAAATATATATTTACAAGACTGATAATGAAATTAAAATAAATTAGGGTAAAAAATGCAATATTTACATTAAAACAAAAAAAATGCAATTTAAATTGAAAATTCAGGAACTGAAGAGACAAAAGCTAGGACCTAGTTGCAACGTTTAAATACATCAAAGGACTTTTAAATTAACCTAAAAAAAAACTAACAGTCACTGTCAGTGATTGGAAGATCGCCGGCGACGATGGCTTGGGAGGCTCATTCGAGCCCTCCCAGTAGCTGATCAGAGATCAGGGGAGCGGGGAAGCTAGAGGAGGAAATGGGGAGAAGATTCGATGGTGGCGATCGAACCCCCAATGGCTAGAGCACATCGTCGATCCCCCTACTGACGTTCTTCTTCGACGACGGGGATCAGAGAGGCTCAAAGAGGCTTCAGGGAGGATCAGAGATGCTCCGGGGAAGCACAACGAGGCTCTGTGGAGTCATAGGCACCGCTGGAAGGGCTTGGGGTGCTTCCCCCTTCGCAGACTCCGACGAGATGGATTGTCGATGTCAAGAAGGGTGTCGCAGCGGTGGAGGCGGTCTAATGGAGGTTAGAGGGTCTTCGGAGGGTCGTAGGGACGCTTTCAGTGGTGACGGTCGGGACGAGGGGTTGGCATAGCATTCCACTCACTCAGCGGGTCTGACAGCAACGACCGGAAGTTGTAGGGCGACGATAGGGTTCCTCCGGGTCCACGGGAGGCCAGAGAAGTCACTCTAGAGCTATGGAGTTATGGGAAAAGGAGGAGGAAAATGTAGGAGAGGTCCTATGGACATCCACCCACCGCAGGAGGATATAGGTCTCGCCTGTGGTGGTTAACCCACTACTGGAGAGTGGTGAGAAGGCACGCAGGGTAGCCAACTCCAACAAGCAGGCCTAGAGTGATTCCACGAGCCTAAATTAGCATGATTTGAAAGCTAAGAGAGGAGAGATTACTTGGATAAGGCCTGATGTTCCTCCAAGCGAGCAACGGCTGTGCCCTCTATGTTGATGCTCCAGCGACAGTGGCTACTCTAGCTGCAAAGGGACAGAGGTGGTGGTCTAGAGGTGATGTCGATTGCTAGGATGGCTCTGGATGTGGAATCTTTCCACTCAAGGAACTGGAAGAGGGGCTTTTTCAGCGAAGGGCTCGCCAAGGGCTTTCGTCAGCGGCTAGGCTTTTTAAACTCCAGTGGGGGCCTCTAGGACCGTCGATCCTCCCTCTTAGCTACTAAGGGTCGCCAGATGCTCGAGTGAGCTAGAGGAGCGCGACCGGAGATCACTAGATGAGGGGATTCACTCCGGAGTTCACAGGATGTTGTCGGAGATGGCGCCAAAGATCGCAAGGGTCGTCGGAGAGGATTGCTAGAATTATTTTCAGGCTCACTTATGTCAATGATTAAGGGATGCATTGGGCTAATTGGGCTTGGCAGATGGGCTTGTGGTTCTTAGGGTTTTTTTGGTTTTTTTGTTTTAGTTTTAAGGTTTTGTTTTTTTGTTTTAGGATTTTAATTATTTGTTTTGATGATTTAGTTTTAGGATTTTATGATTTTAATTGAGACTTTGGTATTTAATTTTAAGTTCGATTAAGTGATTTTTGGATTTTGTTATTTTAGGGTTTTGTGATTTTAATTAGGGTTTTAAATTAGGGTTTTGGGTTTTAGTTTTAGATTTTTATGGTTTATTTTAGTAGATTTTGGGTTTTAGTTTTAATTTTAGTTTGGTGGTTTAATTTGGGCTTTTGGATTTTAATTAGGGGTTTGATTTTGTTTAATTGATTAGGGTTTTTTGGCATTAATTGTTTTAGGGTTTTAATTGGTTTTAAATTAGTGTTTTTAGGATTTTACTATTTTAGGGTTTTTTGTGATTTAATTAATTGATTTCAAATTAGGATTTTATTATTTTGGAGTTTTTCTAAATTTAAATGGATTAAAGTTTTATGTTTGAGTTTTAATTTGGATTTAATTAGTTTTTTTACTTGATTTAATTTGGGATTTAGTTTAAGTTTTGGTTTACTTAGTTTTTATTAGGGTTTTGACTTAGATTTTGATTTCAATGGTTTTTTGCTTGATTATGTTTGGATTAGGGCTTCTTTTTAATTAGATTTTATTTTTTAATGCATTTTATTAAGTTTTACTTGATTAGGGTTTTAATTTGGATTTTACATGGTTTTTTGACTTTAATTAGGGCTTTTACTTGATTAATTGGATTTTAAGTGTTTTAAGTGGATTTTATTTAATTTTGACTTTAATTAGTGTTTTTGTTTGATTAGTTTGTATTTTAAGTGTTTTAAATGAATTTTGTTTGATTTTAATTCATAATTATTGTTTTTTTTGTTTTGATTAGGTCAGAGTAGACTAGTGTGGGCCTAATTGGGCTTGTGTGGGCTTAAGTGGACTTGTGGGCTTAGGGTTTCAGTGGACCCAACCAGAGCATCTTTCCAGAGGAGCCTGCTGCCATGTGACTACAAAATCGAGGTGTCTACACCTAGGACCAGCCTTTATCCTTTCCCTCGCAACTCCTCTGAGCCTAGAGGTGATCCTAGTCACTAGTTCCATGAGTTGTAGGACCGACCTTTATCCTTTTCCTCACGACTTTTCTAAGTCCTAAGGAGATCTGAGTCGCTGGTTCCTTGAGTCCTAAGACCTACCTTTATCCTTTTCCTCGCGATTCCTTTGTGTCGAGAGGAGATCTGATTCACTGGTTCTTTAAGTCTTAAGACCAGCCTTTATCCTTTTCCTCGATACTCCTCTAAGTCTAAAGGAGATCCTAATCGCTTGTTCCATGAGTCCTAGGACCAGCCTTAATGCTTTTTCTCGCGACTCCTTTGAGTCTAGAGGAGATCCAAGTTGTTGATTCCTTGAGTCCTAGGACCCGCCTTTATCCTTTTCTCTCTTGACTCCTCTAAGTCTGGAGGAGATCCGAGTCACAGGTTCCTTGAGTCCTAGGACTAGCATTTATCCTTCTTCTCGAGACTCCTCCGAACCTAGAGGAGATTTGAGTTGCTAGTTCCTTGAGTCCTAAGACCAGCCTTTATCCTTTTCCTTGCGACTCCTTTAAGTCTAGAGGAGATCCGAGTCGTTGGTTCCTTGAGACCTAAGACCAGCCTTTATCTTTTTCCTCGCGACTCCTCTAAGTCCAGGGGAGATCTGAGTCGCTGGTTCCTTGAGTCCTAGGACCATCCTTTATCCATTTCCTCACGACCCCTCTGAGCCTAGAGGAGATTCGAGTCGCTGGTTCCTTGAGTCCAAGGACTAACCTTTATCCTTTTCCTCACGAGACCTCTGAGTCCAAAGGAGATTTGAGTCGCCGGTTCCTTGACTCTTAGGACCAGCTTTTATCCTTTTCTTCGTGACACCTCTTAGTGTAGAGAAGATCCGAGTCGCTAGTTCCTTAAGTCCTATGACTAGCCTATATCCTTTTCCTTGCGAGTCCTCTAATGCTGGAGGAGATTTGAGTCGCTGGTTCCATGACTCCAAGGACCAGCCTTTATCCTTTTCCTTATGACTCCTCTGATTTCAGAGGAGATTCGAGTCGTCGGTTCCTTGAGTCCTAGGACAAACTTCTATCCATTTCCTTGCGACTCCTCTAAGCCCAGAGGAGATCCAAGTCGTTGGTTCCATTGAGTCCTAGGACTAGCCTTTATCCTTTTCCTCGCGACCCCTTTAAAGCGTAGAGGAGATCTGAGTCGCTGGTTCCTTGAGTCCTAGGATCACCCTTTATCCTTTTCCTTGCGACCCATCTAAGTTCAGAGGAGATTCAAGTCGCTGGTTCCTTAAGTCCTAGGACAAGCCTTTATCCTTTTCCTCGCGACTTCTCTGAGTCCAAAGGAGATCCAAGTCGCTAGTTTCTGGAGTCCTTGGACTAGATTTTATCCTTTTCCTCGCAACTCCTCTGAGCCCATAGTAGATCTAAGTGGCTGGTTCCTTCAGTGCTAGGACCAGCCTTTATCCATTCCCTCACAACTCCTCTATGCCCAAAGGAGATCTGAGTCGCTGGTTCCTTGAGTGTTAGGATCTGCCTTTATCCTTTTGCTCGCGACTCCTCTGAGCCTAGAGGAGATCCGAGTCGCTGGTTGCTTAAGTCCTAGGACCAGAATTTATCCTTTTCCACGCGACTCCTCTGAAGCCTAGAGGATATCCGAGTCGCTGGTTCCTTGAGTCCTGGGACCAGCCATTATCCGTTTCCTCGTGACCCCTCTAAGTCCAAAGGAGATCCGAGTCGTTGGTTTCTTAAGTCCTAGGACTAGCCTTTATCCTTTTCCTCGCGACTCCTCTGAGTTCAAAGGAGATCCAAGTCGCTGTTTCCTTGAGTCCTAGGACCAGCATTTATCCTTTTCCTCGCAACTCCTCTGAGCCTAGAGGAGATCCTAGTAGCTGGTTCCTTTAGTCTTAAGACAAGGCTTTATCCTTTTCCTCGTGACTCCTCTAAGTCCTGATGAGATTCGAGTCGCTGGTTCCTTGAGTCCTAGGACCTTCCTTTATCCTTTTCCTCACGATTCCTTTTAGTTCAGAGGAGATCCGTGTCGCTGATTCCTTAAGTCCTAGGACCAACCTTTATCCTTTTCCTTGAGACTCCTCTAAGTCTAGAGGAGATCCAAATCGCTTGTTCCTTGATTCCATGTGTGATCACGTGTCCGTATGACCGAGCCCGACTCGAAGGGAGGGGTGGAGAGGAGGAGACCACAGCCACGCCGATGACGGCGAAGGCGCAAGGAAAAAAAGAAAACGAAAAGGGAGTCGCCACCTAGTCTTTTAAGGGAAGACGAGGAAAACCACAAAAGGATGAATGCATGGGATGCAAATGGGAAGGCTGGATGTCTGCTAATTAGAGGATGGGTAAGGATTCCTATTATGCACGAGGAAGGTGTTAGGCACCCTCGTACGCCCGAGAAACTCGGTCTTTCTAGTCCTATTGCTTGCTAAGGTTTGATGAATGTTTGCTAAA
>JAMKQA010034186.1:0-18559 GCA_024699735.1 Posidonia australis | reverse complement strand
TTTCACTTATTTGTTTGGATTTTTAAATGATTTAATTGGAATTAAGCCTGAATTAAGGTTTTTGTCTTATTTAATGGATTTTAAATTGTTTTAATTCCTTTTCACTTAATTAGGGTTTTGAATTAATTAGGCCTTTTATTGAATTTTAAGCTGATTTAAGTGGGTTTTTAATGGATTAGGGTTTTGGTTGGATTTTTAAATGGATTTGATCAAATTTTATTTAATTAGGCTTTTTATTAGGGTTTTATGGGATTTTGGGTGGATTTTAATTGGATTTTGTGGTTTATGGATTTTATTTGTTAAATTAGGATTTTATTGGATTTTTTAAGGGGATTTTGACTGGATTAAGTGGGCTTAGGTTGATTTGCTGGATTTTAGGTTTAATTGGGTCAGATGGGCTAATGTGGGCTAGGGTTTTGGTGGTTGCAACTAGAGCATCAACCGGAGGAGCTTGCTGCCAAGTGACTTCAAAATCGGGGTGTCTACAGTATAAACCAATATTAAATTTTTGATGTCAAAAATAAACTGATCAACCAAAAATCATGGAACACATACCAAAACTGAAGAACTTGTCGAATTCTACAGTCTAAAACAAAAACTATTGAAATCCAATGCATGTAGCTTGAGAAATCCTCAAGCAAAACCCATGCATACGCTGTGTAGTTGAGATAAAACCTCTGCAAATCCCATTGGAATTCTTCCCAAATTATTCCAAGCAATCACAGACCAAAATCCACACACTAACATGCTCCTAATAACATTTGGAAATCAAAGATGAAATCTAAGGGTGTGTACCTAGCTCAACGTCAGCAGGCATCTCTGGCCGCTGGCATCTCTCCTCCTCGCACGTTGACGCCCTCCTCTCCATCTCGACTCGTTCTCACTATCTCCCTCTTTCTGTTTCCCTCTCTCTTTCTCTCTCATAATAGTAGAAGAAGAAGAGGAGGAAGAAAAAGGGAAAGAGGGAGAGAAAGGAGAAGAAGAAGAAGAAGTCGAAAGGAAGAATTGAGATTTCCTTTCTCCCCCCTCTCTCTCTCTCCTCAACACTTATATGTATATAATATAATAAGTGTGTGGAAAAGCCATGGTCTAGAGGGAGAGCCTGTGTATGCAACTATGGCCCACAAACACGTGCACACGAGCACTGTCCCACACTTAGTAAACCTGTACACCAACTTCGAAACCATACAACTAGCACCTCCTAAGCCATTATCACGTGCATGCGAGGTTGCGAGCATAGAATTATAGTCGCACAATCACGTACAGCTTAAGTAGCTTGTATCAGAGAAGATCAGTTGCCTAGACACATCAACAGGCCGATGCCTCCGCAGTCCTGAAGCAATCCTCAGTGTCCCCACGAGGAGCCACACAGTATCTTAGATTTAGGACACTAGAATACGATGCCTGAAACTTGATTGTAATGTCAACTGTTGAAAAAGCAATTCTGCCCTGAGATCTGAATACTAACTCTCTGCGCCACCAATTCGTACTGGTAAGTTACGCTGGTAAGTTGCGTTAGCACCTCACGTTTGCAAATCGCACTGATAACTCACGCTAACCACAAGCGTGTGACCTTGAAATTCAGATTAAGTAGTTGAGTAAAATGTCACCAAAGATCTGAATCATTACAAGAAGGATGACGTTTCAGCTATGATTCTTCTTTAGTCGATTGTGAGTGCACATATCATGATTGTTCCTCGTTGGTATCTTGGAGCAATTCGACAAGAACTTACTACATTGTGAAGGCTGAATAACGCTTTATACATTGATGTTTGATAACACCCCAATGCAGCGTGAAAATAGTTTTTGCAAAAGAATTTTTCATTATACACAAGAAAAATCTGTCAATATTCTTAGAAAAATTTTATTTCTACGTAGATCTTGTTTCACATATTATTTATATTTCTATTATAATTAATTATATTATTATGCTCAACAGCAACATACTGTTTAATTACCAATTGAACAAATAATCCTACACATATAATCCATAACAAAACAGATCTTATGTTTCTCACAAATTTATCTTAAAGATACAAAGGTCTTTCGTGCTGACTCTAGTACTGAATATATGTTTCTTGTTCTTTCTAGTTTTCTTTAAATCATGGGTCACTTTTTAAACTCTCCTGTATCAACACTTCATGGTAAAATATCGCTGTTGAAAGGAAATACTGTCAAATCATTGAAACTGCTCACACGATACTTTTTATCATTTAATGTTTCTCATGATTCTTGACACGAAGTGCTTCATATTTCCATTCAACTGACAAATCGCATCCCACCACCAATCACTTGGAATCTTTCACCTCATGAATGGTTCTACGCTATTCAGAATTACAGGTCTTTTGTTGTGTCTGTTTTGTTCTTCCTGCTAAACACAAACATGACAAATTCGGTAAGCATAGAGTCCTTTGTGTTTTATTGGGATATGCAACAAGTAGAGTTTGAAGCTCTCTAGAAAACTCATGCATGGGATCTTCATGGACTTCCTCTAGACAAATTTATCATCAACTACAAATGGATTTACATAACTAAGACCAAGCAAGATGGTTCCTTGAGCTTTACAATGCACGATTTGTTGCAAAAAGGTTTTTCATAGGAACATAGGATTGACTAAAAAGAAATATGGAAAATTATTTAATGATATTCTAAGATTTGAATGAAATATCATTTTAATGTTCAATGTTTTAAATGTAACCAAACAATGCTCAGGGTTTACAACGTTAGACATTCAATATTTCATGTATCACATGACTCCACGTGACTACATCAATTGTTTTTTTTTTTTTTTTTACGATAATGTCCTTTAGCCTTTCTTTTTCCTCCCTTCCCGTCTCTTTTTTCCTTGCATTTTACTTATCAGGCCAAAAAAAAAAGAAAAGAAAAGAAAGACGAATATTGAATGAAAATGGGTGAATTATATAGATGCAAAATCTTATGGATTATTTGTCTTAATAAATGGGTTGTTTTACCAAGGGATTTCCCTCCTCTTTTCCTTCTGTTCCCCATCTTTGCAGTGCTCCAGAATTCCCCATTTTACAAGGTGTGGTAAAAATATTAAATTTGATAAGTCAACCAGAAACTAAATTATCTTTTGTCAGTCTTCCATCCGAACCGATGTGAATATCGATATTCAGGACATTGGACAGGAAAGATCTCGGCCCATTACATTATTATTATGTCCTTAGCATTAAGCTTCAGAATTCTCAAGCTAAATATGCTCCTGAGCTTGTCAGTTGATGTTAGTTTACTAAAAGTGCTATAGAATCCAATCCACTTTATCCCAATGTCAAGTTTCATCACACGAACAATGATTGAGGGGTGTTTCGTTGACTGTAATTAAGAAATGTAATGCAAGCCAATTGCATTCCACCTATGATTATGATGTTTGATTCATCAAAACACACATCTTAAGCGGAACACCATTGTAGTTCAATTACTTCATTTGAATATAATTTATTTACATCAAAATTAATGATAATGTAATTACAAAGTTTTTCATAATCATCAGAGCCAACATCATTGTTGGTGTACACGGAAGTCGTTGCCACCACTTGAATTGCACCGATAATCAGTAGAGTAACTTCGACGATCACCGGTGCAACTCTAACCATCGTTGGAATTAGTACGACGATCGTCGGAATTACTCTCCGAAACAATTCTGTCGACCACCGCCAGAATTAGTTCAATGATCCCTAGAGCAACTCCATTAATCATCGTTGGAATTAGTCTAGTGATCGTCAGAGCAACTCCAACGCTTGTCGGTGATAATCCGAGGATCACCAAAGTCATTCCAGTCAGAATCACTTCGATAGTAGCCGACCATCGTCAAAAATCATCAAACCAGTGATTGGATATCGTCGGAGTTTCCCCAACGATTGTCGGAGTTATTCCGATCATCGTCTAAACAACTCCAGTGACATTCAATGTTGTTATTCTGACCATCATCAAAACTAATTTTATAATATTAAATTAATTACAACTTTTAACCCATCTAATCTCTTTCCAATATAATCAACTTCCATGTAACCAAATTCTCTGTAATTTGATTATATTATATTATTATATTATGATTCGATCGACTGAACGTAGCCTTGATTCGTAAACATCATTCACATTGTGAATATTGTCGATCAATTCATGTTGTTCGTTCTACGATTCACACTACTGTTGCCTGCACATTCTATAGCACTTGGAGTTTCTCATCAGCCTCCACGATGCTTCAAGCTGATTATGTTGGTGGTTTATTGGTTTAGGACCTCACAGAATCACATGATGTGTTCATAAAAGATTAGCAGCACGAAATTAAGTCTTTATCATTTTTTAAGTCATGGATTGTGTATATTTTACATAATTATTGTATCTATTTTTCCAACTTAATTAAGATATGACTGTTCTGTGTTGAGACAGTTTTATACAATCATTCCTTTTGGAAGCAAGAACATATGGAAGCAAACTATCCCTTACGACTCCACTCACTACTCCCATCCGTCTATCTTTCACTTGTAAAGTTGGTTTCTTACTTTCTCTAATTAGATAGTTTTAATCAATCATTTTTTTAGCAATTAACATTCAATTCTTCCTTTTAACTATCATTTTAAAATTTTGGAGAGACAATTATAGAAATTGAACGTGATATCTGATTACTTATATTGAATGTGATGTTGTTAAGGATGTTAACAACGAAGTCATTAAGAAGCATTTACTTTGAGGTGAGTAATGTATTTTTATTATAATATTTATTATTTTCATACATGCATCACAATTTTTTTAATTGATTATGATATAACTATACTTTACATAATGTCTCGTGTCATAGAAAATCCTAATTCCGTTGTTGTATAGTTGTAATTGTATCTTTGATTCTCTCTACTTCTTCTCTCATCTTGCTTGTAATAGACGATAAATTATTATCTCCATGATTCTCTCTCGATCTTCTTAACCTTGCCTTGTAATAAGAACTTAATAAGGATAGAAATTTACATTGTAGTAGAATTATACCATGTATAGAAAACTCTGTGTGCATAAATCGAGGTGTTCTACCAATATATTTGATAATACAATTGATGGAAAAGAACTTCTTCTTTTCTCTCCTTTTCTCCTTCTTCTTATGTTAAGTTTGATGAGAGAACACAAACTTCAAACTCCAAGTAAAGAGAAACTTTGATATATGTTATGATATGTACCGCGTGATCCTTAACGACTACAATTGTAGAATTGTGACCATGTTTAAGTTTTGCACCCACAGACTCTTCAAATCTTTGTAGGCTTCTTTACCCAATTTTGAAATTAATTTTTGTTTATTGGGTGATTGAATGCAACAAGAAATTCTTGTCATACATTGGATGTACATGTTTGGGTACAAAGTCAAAGCTTCTTCAACAAAAGCCATGCATGTATTGTTAGAATTTTTAGGTAAATATCAACAATAATATAATCAAATAAAGAATGATATGAATAAAATCATGAATAATTAAACACAATAAGAAAAAACAAGAAAGATCTTAGCTTTTAACGAAACGAGATAGATCTCTTAACTTGAAGAAAACAATCCACCCTTATATACAAGAATTTTTCGGTTTCTCTTTAAAGATATGACACCGAGATCTCTCAAGGTGAAAGATTTTGAGATCTTCGAATCGTAATATGGTATTGTAGCTAGAAATAAAAAAGAAAGGAAGAAGAAGAAGCAAAAGAGATTTTTTCCCCTTGTTTTCTAAAACACAATAAGAAAAATATAGAAAAGAGAGAAGACTCTTTTTTTTTAAGTTATACATCCATTGGGATTCGAACTCGTGATCCTCTAGTTGGAGTAATAATCACGTATCGAATGAGCTATGCTTTGTTCAGTAGGAAGAGAAGACTTGTGAGTTAACACAATTCTCACCATAAAAAATAATAGCATAATCATACATAATGATAGAGTAATTGATATATTAAAAAGTATTTAAAAAATTTGAATTCGACAATTAATGTCAAAACCGTTATATTCCAACATTCCTCAAATTTAAAATTATCTTTAAAATGTATAACAAATAAAAGGAAAGAAAACAAATTCTCTTGACTTTAATATTACGCATTGAGTGAAGGTGTCTGAGACTTAAACCTTCACTTAGTACTTGTAGATTTACATCCGAAAACAATCATAGTAGATTACAGCTTGAACTGGGTCATTTTTATCGGATTTCAACTTGCTATACACGTAGCACACACTACATTTTTCGATTCTTTAGGTAGCACATTACGACCTTGCATTTGTATCGATTTTCATGAGTGCTTTTAGAAGATAACCCTTCGTCCTCAAAGTCATGACTCCACGACTATACTCATTATAGGTGAATCTTTAAGGGTAATTTGTAATATATGATCCTACCACATAGGCTTCGATTCCATCCTATTTATTGCAGCTCGTGCACTATCATCTTAGGGATAGGATTGGAATTGCACTCCACAATTTCCGTACTATATCTGGTATGACAATAAAATTTCCTTAATAAGTATTCCATTGCACAAAACTTTTTATAGACTTAAGTCCGATCGCTCTCGATGAAGATATAACAGAATTCTTAAATAAGCTTTTAGTCAAATGATCTGCTAAGTTTTCTTTAGATTCTACATGTTCAAGTGAAATAGCTCCAGTTGACAACTAATGTTTAATTGACTTATGTCTCAACTTTATATGTCTATTTAATTTTTCACTTGTGTTAGCTCTCTTGACTAAGACAATACAAGCAGTACTATCATAATAAACACAAGTTGATGGCATAGGATTTGATTCAATAGGCAGGCCTAACAATAATCCTCTAGGCCAATCAACTTCTGCACCTGTTAGGTCCAATGCTATAATTTTAACCTCAGTAGTTGACTTAGAGATTAAAGTTTGTTTTGAAGATTTCCATGATATAGCTCCACCTCCTAAAAGGAAACCAAACCCACTAGTAGACTTAACTTTAGTTGAAATAGGTGCCCAATTAGCATCACAATAGGCTTCTAAAATTCCGGAATTACTAGAATAATGTAACACATAATCACTTATGGCTTTTAAGTAAGCAAATACCATATTTGTAGTCTCCTAATGTTTCTTACTAGGATTTATTGTATATCTATTCAAGATATTTACAACACATGTAATATTGTGCAATTAGTAAGATACATGAAACTGCTAATAATTTGAGCATATCTAAGTTGAGCTACAGAAGAACTGTCATGTTTATGCAAATTTAATGTTACATTAATAGGACCACAAGCAGGCTTAATATCAGATAAATTGAATTTCTTAATTAAATTTTCAATATAATGTATTTGTGACAAAGCAATTCCACTTGAAGTTTTAATAATTTTGATTCCTAAAATCACATCAGCTTGTCCTGAATCTTTTACATCAAAGTTTTTGAATAAATAACTTTTAGTCTCATAAATCACATTTAAATCAGAATCAAACATAAGTATGTCATCTACATAGAGATACAGAATTACACATTTATTATCAATCATTTTGCTATACACACATCTATCATAATTGTTGATAGCAAATCCAGTAGAAGTGATGATTTTATCAAACTTTTTATTTCATTGTTTTGGAGCTTATTTTAATCTATATAAAGATTTAATTAATTTACATACTTTATACTCTTGACCACTAAATATAAAACCTTCTGGTTGATTCAGATAGATTTATTTTTCTAAATTACCATTTAAAAATGTAGTTTTTACATCTAGTTGGTGGATTTCAAGATTATATATAAAGGCCAAAGCTAGAAGTACACAGGAGAATAAGTGTCAAAATAATATATTCCTTTTTCTAAAAAAATCCCTTAGTCATCAATCTAACTTTATATTTCTCAATGGAACCATCTGATCTTAATTGTTTTCCTAAATATCCATTTACAACCAATTAGTTTGTTACCTTTAGGTAAATCACTTAATATCCATATATTTTTATCATAATTATTGATTCCATTTCAAAATTTATAGCTTCTTTTCGATATGGAGCATTTCTAGAATTAATGGCTTCATTATATGTTTTATGATCATCTTCTACTAGATATGTTGTGAAATCATTACCTAGATCTTTCTCTTTTCTCGATCTTTTACTTTTCCTTGTCTCTGATTCTTGGTGAGTTTCAGATATTTTAGTAGAAGACATACTAAAGTTTATAGAAATAAGTTGTTAGATTTTTTTATAGGAAAAATAATTTCAAAGAATACAACTTCTGTTTGTTCAATAATTACATTTGTTGGAATTTCACTAATATCAGATTTTATTATCAAGAATCTATATACAAATTGATTGTTTGCATATCCTAAGAAAATACCATCCATAATTTTTGGACCAAGTTTCCCTTTCTTATTATCAGGAATCCCAATAGCAAGACAATCCTAAACTTTAAAAGTTTTAATATTAGGTTTTATTGTATACTACATTTCATATGGAGTTAAATTTTTTCCTTTTTGAGGTATCGTATTAATAATTGTACATGAAGTTACAAATGCTTCACCCCACTAACATTTAGTTAATCTTGAAGTTATTAACATAGAATTTATCATGTTGGTTAATGTTCTATTTTTTCTTTTAGCAATACCATTAGATTAAGGTGAATCTGATGAAGCTAATTGATGTGTTATTCCAAAATCTTCACAATGTTTTTGAATCTCAGTTGAAGTATATTCTCCTCCTTTATCTGATCTCACTTTCTTTATCAATTTTCCAATTTGTCTTTCAACCATAGTTTTGTAAATTAAGAATTTTTCTATAACTTTGTCTTTAAGTTTCATAAAATATATATGACAATATTTGAAAAAATCATCTATAAAAGGTATGTAATATCTTTTACCTCCTTTAATTAATTCACCATTCAATTCACATATATCTGTGTGAATTAATTCTAATAACTCAGTCTCCCTATATTGAACTGATTTAAATGGTTTTCTAGGTTGCTTAGTTTCAACACATGCTTGGCATTTCTCATGTATGTCATTTTGAAATTTAGGAATTAATTCTAAATTTATTATTCTACTCATATAATCTTTATTAACAAATCTTAATCTTAAATGCCACATATCAAATGCTTTAATAAAACACACAATAGGAGGAATTTATTAACAATAGAAGTTTCGACATTAAGTCTAAGCAAACCCACAGATATATATATCCTTTTCCAACAAAGAAATCAACCAAATTAATAACAACACAACCAGACTCAAGAATAATTTTATAATGACTTAGAATTAACAAAGACACGCTGACAAGATTCCTCCTAATGTTTGGGATGTACAACACATTATGAAAGGATAGGATTTTCTCAAAAGTCATTTTCAAATCAACTCGTCCTACTCCTACTATGCGTGCATTAATCTCGTTCCCCATTCTTACGTTCCATCCACTATTTGTGGCCTGATAGATAGAAAACAAGAAACGAGTACAATAAACGTGGACATTAGCTCTAGAATTAAGCCATTAGTCAAAAGAATATTTTATTACATTGATTTCTAGAGTAAAGGAAATCCACCTATCAGTGGTCAAAGAGGGATCAGAGGTGCCAGCAGAATCAGTATTCATGTGTACCTCTGGAGTGACTTTGAAGGGTTGACCTTGGCATTTCTTATCAAACTTGTGGTAGTAGTTTTTTGCTACATGATTGGTCTTCCCACAAACAAAGCAAGGTCTAGGTACAGAAGTATGGGCCTTAGATATCTTGGTTTTAGAATGATTCTTCTTATGTTGAAAATGTGATTTTATTTTCTTATGAAAAGGCTTGGATTCAATTAGATGAGCCTTGGGATGATGGCTAGAACCTAAGGATTTGTTGAGGACTCTAAGATTCTATTCAATCTTAATTGAGACAATGACATCATCTAGTGAAAAAGGGCCTCTCTTATGTCTTAAGTCTCTGGCAAAATTATCCCAGGAGGGTGGAAGTTTTTCTATAATGGCAGAAACTAAAGCAGTGTCATTGATTTCTAATCCCCTTATTTTCATTTCGTGAACTGAAGATTGGAGATTTAAGGTTTTCTCTAAGATTGAATTAATGTCTTCCATTTTGAAATTTAAAATTTTTGCAAAAGAATACCTCTTTGAGCCTTCATCTTTTGTTCCATATTTTCTATCTAGTACATCTTAAAGCTCACAAGCAAAAAAGGTAATGTGGTAAAGATCATATAATTGGTTGAACAAATCCAATAAAATGAGACAAAATTCATCTAATTCCTTTTCCTTAACCTTATCACTTTCCATAGATGTTGATAAACTGGGTGTGAAGGACTTATCTGCATATGTACTAGGAGTGTTAGAAGTTTTTTCTAGATTAGCAGAGATAACTAAAAACAATCCTAAAGTAGTTAACCAAAAATTCATTTGGTGTTGCCACCGCTTGAAATTCTAACCAGTAAACTTCTCAAACATAAGAGGAGTAAACTGTGCAATTTTAGTGGATAAAGATGTGTCCATGATAGAAATTAACTAAGAAGGAGAATGACATGATTTAACAAGTTAAGATTAGATAAGAAACCTATCAACCAGAATAACAAACAGAGCACACAAATATTAAGATTAACTCGTGTGATAAGGGTATCAAAACAACACAAATAAGCAAGTTATAACAACAAAAAAATATACTATCCATAACTTGTATTATTAAACAAATTAGGAAATACAACAAATTATAACGAAGTAGAGCTTGTTCTGAGCATAAATAGGAAAAAGCACAATAAAATCCAACAAGAACATAGTTTGGAACAAAATTGCAAACACAAATCACGAAAATAAATAACAAATGCTGAATAAAATAATAGTTGACATGTGAAACTGCTGAATATCAATGTGCTATACTAAAACATGGATAAAAACAAATAGTTCAACGGTTATGTGATCAAAATCATACAAAGCAACAAGAAGATTATACAATATTACTTTATTATATTTTATTATTAAAACAGTAAGATATACGAAACCTACGTAAAAAAAAATAGAGTCGTGTTATTCGCCTAAATCTCTCAGTCCTTAAACATTACTCATTGTGATTTTATTTTAATCTTAAATCTATGTAGGTATCACTATGTAGGTATCACATGGTTTATTTTCTTCTTTAAGATTGTTAATATTTTTAGGTAAATATTAACAATAATATGATCAAATAAAGAATGATATAAACAAAATTATGAATAATTAAATACAAAGAGAAAAAATAAGAATGATCTAAACTTTTGGCGAAACAGGATGAATCTCTTAACTTGAAGAAGAAAATCTAACCTCATGTACAGAGATTTTTCGGTTCCTCTCCAAGGATATGACGTCGAAATCTCCAAAGGTGCAAGCTTTGAAAATCTTCGAATCATATTATAGTATTGTAGTCAAAGATTTAAAAAAAAGGAAGAAGAAGAAGCAAAAGAGATTTTTTCCCCTTGTTGTTTTCTAAAACACAATAAGGAAAATATATAAAAGAGAGAATACATGTGGGTCAACATAATTCTCACCACAAAAGGTAACAATATAATCATACAAGATGATTGAGTAAATGATATATTAAAAAATATTAAAATAAATTTTGAATTTGACAATTAATGTCAAAACCTCTATATTCCAACATGTATAACCTACAACAATTTTAGACTTAAAAATTAAATTTAAAATACTTAATCTAAAGTTGATATGATATTTAATCTTAATCTTTATTTAATCCTACTAACTTCTTATTCTAACTAATGTGGAACTAAGTCTTGGGATGCTATAATGTCCTCTATTTGAATATCTGACATCCCTGTCAGAGTCTACAATCTTAACTAGTCCACGTGGTATTCTAAAGATAGCTCTTATTCCTTTAAGTATAATACTTAATTCTTACATTTCCGACTAGTCTAGGTTCTAATATCATTTGTAGCAACTCAAACCCAATTGGTCCATAGCAACCTTAGACCCAACAACCAAGCCTAAAATACTTAAAGTGAAGTTGACATGTTAGTTGATTTTAGTTTTTATTTAACCTCATCCACTTCTTTTCCTAAGCAATATGAGACTAACTCTTAAGGTATTACAATATCTCTTATTTGAATATCTAATATCCCACATAAAGGTAACTACAATCATAATCAAATGATGTAAGATTCTAAAGGTGACTTTCACTCCTTTAAGTATAGCACTTAGTTCCCACATTTCCAACTAGTATAGGCTATAATATCATTTATAAGGACTCAAGTCTAATTAATCTATAGCAACCGTAGACCAAATAATTGAGTCTAAAGCTACTATAGATTAGTTAGACTTAAGTCGTTATAGATGATATCAAAGTTACATCAATCGGAAATGTAGAAACGAAGTGTTATATTCACAGGAATAAAGTGACCTCTAGAATCTTATATTGTCTGATTTTGACTGCAGCCTTTGACAAGAACATCAGATGTTTAAATAAAAAATATTATAATACTTAAAAGATTTAGTCTCATGTTATTTAAGAAAAAAAGAGAGTAGATGAGACTAAGTAAAAACCATAATCAACTAGCATATCCACTTTAACTTAAGTATTTTTGACCAGATCGTTGAATATAAGATTGCCATAGATCAATTAGACCTAAATCATTACAAGATATCCCAAATATTTTGAAAAAATCACAAACAATTCAAACATTTCAAGCCTTTTTTTTTTCCCATCGGGTCTCACTTACACAGACAAATCAGAAAAACTCAACACACAAACAAACAGACCCAAATGCTTGATTTGACAAAAACATGTTTCTTGACTTGTCGATTCTAGATTTTTGTTTACATTGCCTACGTTCATGCATCGATATTGGCATATGCTTGCACATGTGAAAGTACTACGGTGAAAGGACGACCCCGGCCTACATCGCATGGCTAAGACGCAATACAAATTGGATTTATAAGAAGACCTCATGGGATATAGCAGAAACAGATTTTCTGGATTCCTGAGATAAATAGTGTGAGACATAATTAGTTAAACAAAAATTTTAAAAATAAATAATAAAGTCTTGATATTTTGTTTTCCGTAAAACATTCTTCCAAGAATCGACCACTTCTCCAACTTAATTACGTGCTCTAGATCCCCCTATTAAGAGTCGTACTAGATGGTCATAAACAAGTCAAGGAGAACAGTAAATAAATTATGCATAAACACCATATAAGAGTCCTCCTGATCAATACTAATGCCCATAGGCGATGTTTGTGAGATTTGAACCTCCCACGTCTCGCTCAACCACAAAGTGACTTTTTATTAGACCAGATGATTGCAGATTTCTATGTTAATTATGCACAGACATACCGCACGTCGTGCAAAATTTGCATCAACACTGTATAATTTTATTAAGATCCTTCGTTTAAATGGTGATTTAATTAATTATCATTTCAATCCATGAAGTTAACAGTCTAATTGTTTTACTTATTTGTAGATGATGATGTCTTCTCATTTCCAAATTTTAACATGTAACTCTCACTTGATATGCCTTCAGTCCTCTTTAATTCTAAATTGTACATTGACATCATTTTGTTGTCTGTAAGTTTGATGGCCCAACTTCTAGAATTCCCTGAAGTATGTATTTATTCTAGTTCGACTTTACATGAATGTTTTTAATATCTTCTGTGTTTTAATTTCAATATCCATTCCAAAAACATTTAAATCCTACTCCTCAAGAAGATGTTGAGTCTAGCTACTGGATCATCAAGGTTTCTTTTTGTTTATCGTCACTTGGCTTCTATCTGATCTTCTAAGAATGCCTCTTACAATTGACCTTCATCCATTCTTGCTTGAAGCAAAATGCGGTTGTTTTTTTTTGTTAACGGTTTAGAAGTTTAATATTTCATAGGCGTAAAAAGTCAAGTAAGAAATAATGTCATGGTAAAATATTACAGAACCTCAGGCCTTATAGTCCTCAACAAGTATCAAAAATGGGAACTAATATAGAAGTACAAATCAGTAACTAACAGAAGAAATTTTCTTAAACATATGCGACAATATCACGCGTCCTGATTCTCCATATTGTACTGAGAATCCTCTTCAGTTGGTATTCTTGAAGATGAAGGGATGGAAGGGGGAATGGAAGGCTCCACCAATTGTGAAGCCATAGTAGAAACATATTGTAACATTTCCTCCTTCTCAAAACCTGAAATAAGAGTTTCTACCCAAAAGTGTATCAGAGAAATAATATCATGTATGATCAAAGAGTATGATCTGGCTGAATTACAAAAAACTCTATTGTTCCTTTCTTTCTAAATCAACCAGAGAATGATTTGAAGTAACAAGGTCCAACCAGAGGATGATAAATCAAGTTTAAGATGGGGAGAAGACAAAAACAAATCAGCAACACAAAAAAAGCCAAGATATAAATCAGAAACCAGAAAAAAAACTCCAAATATCCATTGCAAAGGTACAATTTAAAAACAGATGGTTATTGCTTTCAGTGTGAGCAGAGCAAAATATACACAATGAAGACCCAGACCAGCCTCTCTTGAGTAGATTCTCCTTTGTTAAATTCTTATTCTTAATAACTAACCAGGATAAAAGCTTAATTTTTAAAGGGGTATTACTTTCCCACAGACATTCATAAAAAGGGTTACGAAGACCCCCATCATTAATTAGTCTGTAAGCTACCTTCACTGAAAAAGGTACCATTCTTGGTAGGTAACCAGTTACAGATGTCATCACTGGTTCCCAAATTTAGGGATTGCATAATGTTAACAAAACATTCTAACTGAGATTGAAGTACTATGGGGTCAAATGAATAACAGTAGGCTAGATTAAACAATCTGTTAAAATCTGATAGAAACAAATCCATAGTTGCTCTGACAGATGCCTTCTTGAATCTGGTTGTACTGTATAATTCAGGCAAGGTGGTTTTTAAAGAGATATCATTCCACCATTTTTGATTCCAGAATATTGTGTTAAAACCATTACAAACAGTAGCAGTAGTAAAACAATTAAAGAAATTAAAGTCTTGTTTTATGTTGCTCCACAAGGGGGAACAAATAGGAGCAGGAGAGTTCAGAATAGCTCTAGGACCCCTGTGCAAATATCTTGCCATTAGAATTAATTTCCAAACAGGGCAGTGTTGACTGGAAAAGAATTGTCATATTAACTTGATTTTTAAAGCTGCACTGAAGTTTCTTAAGTTGATTATTCCCCAACCATTTTGTTGTTTCGGTCTGCAAATATTAGACCACTTAATTAAGTGCATCCCTTTATGATTAGGGGATAAAGAATTCCACAAAAATTTACTTCTTAGAGTATCTATTTTTTCTCAATCTTTAAAGGCATATGAAGGACAGACGTGTAATATGTGGGAATTGCTGATAAGACAGCATTAACCAAGACTAATCTGCCCCCTAAAGACAAGTATTTGGCCTTCCAAGAGGAGAGTTTCTTAGAAATTTTTTCAATCACAGGTGTCCAACTGCTAACAGTGGCTCTTTTGAAGTGTAGAGGCAATCCTAGGTATGTGAGGGGAAGGTTAGCCTTAGCACACCCCATAATATCGCATGAGGATAGTAAAGAAGCCTGAGAAACACCCACACCAGTGAGAGATGACTTATGAAAATTAATTTTTAACCCAGAACATGTTTGAAAACAGCATAATATTCTTTTAATATTAATCATGTTCTCAGTATTGTCTGGCAGGAATAGAATAGTATCATCTGCATACTGCAGATTTACCAGGGAAGGACCTTCATGAGGGAAATTAATCCCAGAAATTAGATTGCTTCTCTTAGCTGCCTGCAGCATAGAGTTCAATACATTTGTAGCTATGATAAACAGTAAGGGGGACAAGGGATCACCCTGTCTTAAACCATTTGAAGCCCCAAAGAAACCTTTAGGAGATCTATTAATTAGAACAGAGAACTTAGCAGTAGATATACACATTCGGATCTAAGATATCCACTTATCCCCAAAACCCATTCTAGAAAGAGAGTCAAACAGAAAATGTCAATTAATATTGTCAAATGTTTTTTCAAAGTCTATTTTTAAAATATAACCCTTGATATTAGAAGATCTCATAAAGTGTAGGGTTTCTTGCGCAATAAGGAAGCAGTCCCCAATAGATCTCCCTGCCAAGAAGACACTCTGAGAAGCATCAATGGCTGTGTTCAACACTGGTGATAACCTAGAAGCCAGAGTTTTTGTAATGATTTTGTACAAACTATTAACTAGACTAATAGGTCTAAAGTCTTGGATCCTAATGGCTCCCTGTTTCTTAGGAATAAGTGCAATGAAGGTCTGATTTATTGTAGTATGAAAATCAGGGTCATTGGAAGAATGGAAGGATTGGAAGATGTTAACTATTTCTGTTTTCAATAAATCCCAGTAATGCTGGAAAAAAAACAGAGGGAAGCCATCAGGACATCGGGATTTGTCCCCAGCTAAATGGAATACACTGGATCTAATCTCTTCTTCCTCAAAAGAGATCTCTAACTGTTCAGGGGAAGAGATTTTCACTGGGATAAGGACATCCCAGCTAAAGGATACATGAAGACTGCAGCCCTTATTGAATAGCTTAGTGAAATGATTCTCAATTTCTCTATAGATCTCCATTTGGGATATAGTTATTGAGTTATTAATGAGAAGGGAAGAAATGTTATTAGCCCTCCTATGGTATTTTACCATGTTATGGAAAAAGGAAGTGTTTAAGTCCCCTTCCTTCAACCATTGGATTCTAAATTTTTGTCTCCAATACATCTCCTGTTCTTTAAGAAGGCCAAGATGTTCTAATCTCAGGGCCTTTTTTTGCACCCAATTAATATTATCAGATTGTTCAGCTTGAACATCCTAATCCTAAATTTGAGATTCAATGATTCTGAGTCTTTTAGCTCTACTAGCTTTAATATGAGTTATCCATTTCTTGAGTAAGGCTTTTAAATTTTTCAATTTAAAACTAAACTCAGACACAGGAGAAGATAGAGAAAGAGGATAACCATTCTGCCACCAATAGTCCTGAATTAATTGTTCAAATCCCTCTAGACAAAACCAAGATTTATAAAATCTGAAGGGGGGAGGACCCCAATTAGGGGCTAGGGTATTAACCAAGATTGGGATATGGTCCGACACAATTCTAGCTTTGCCAGAACAGAAAGCATCAGGGAATTTCCCAGACTAGCCTGGGGAAACTAGAAAACGATCAAGCTTTACTAATATGGGATGATCTTGAAAATTAGACCAGGTGAAGGAGAAATTATTTGGAGAGAGGTCAATCAGAGCATTCTGATCAATAAAATCATTAAATCTCTCCATGAGGGAAGTCCTATTAATATGGAGGGAACGCTCACTAAGGAACCTAATCACATTAAAGTCACCCCCCAGAAGCCAGTGGTTATTAACAAGTGTACTGATATAATGTAACTCATCAATAAATAGGGATTTCAGGGTATGATCACAGGGACTATAGACCCCAGTGACCCACCAATCCAGATTATCATCTAAATTTTCATAGTTTATAGAGAGGCAGTAACTAGAGGGAATACACCTGATTACCTTTAATAGCCTGCTATCCCATCCTATTAGGATACCCCCTAAGGCACCTATAGAGGGCACCAAAGACCAGGAGTTTATTTTTTTTCCACCTATAAGCCTTAGAGACCCTTCAGTGAACTCTTCCTTCTTAGTTTCACTAACAATAATAACATCACATTTGTTAGATATAATAAATTCTTTTAACTCTCTCCTCTTATGACCAGAACCCAAACCTCTAATGTTCTATGCTGCTATAATCATAAAAAGTTAATGGAAGAAACAGAGGATCCCATCCTAACAGAGGATGCAGTAGGATCTTCTAAATTAATATACTCCTTGCCCTGATCCTGCCTAACTTGATTAAAGAAGGCAATTGATTCATTTTTTGAAGCCAATGAAATACCAATATTCTCACAGAATGATTGAAAATGATCATAAGAGTCCCACATTAACGGATCCACTTGGATAACCTTAGAATTAACCAGGGTATCCATATTGGAAGCAGATAAATCATGGGAAATGTTGGAAGTAGAGCTATAAATAAAACCATTATTATAATCTACAAATGATTGATGAACATTACCTGGTGCATGCACAGGTGTAGGAGGCCGCGAAGATGGCTTCTCAGAAGTGGTGGTACCCAGATCTTCTTCGTCCAGACAGTCATATATTGCCATAACTTTTTTGAATTTTGCTAGAGAGAGGTTGCTGGCTCTGATCTCAATTTCCACCAAGGTGGAAGCAACATTGGGATCATCAGGATTAGATCTCTAAGGGAGGGAATAGGGGTACCAACCAGAGAAGGAGGAATTGATATTGTTGATCCAAAAACTGAAGGGGTGGTGTAACCATGCTGACGGGGGTGGCCATAAATGGGTGGTATGTGTGTCCAAAAAGCGGCAAAGCCACGACAAAAAGAAAAGGGGAAAAATGCAAAATGCAGGAGTCGCCACCTAGTCTATTATGGAAGACAAGGAAAACCATAAAACACATGAAGAACCATGCAAGCAAATAAAAAGGGGGCTGCGTAAACCAGAAATGCGGGTAAGGATCCCTGTTACGTGCGAGGAAGGTGTTAGGCACCCTCGCACGCCCGACGAATCGGTCTTCTA
>JAMKQA010034185.1:0-24061 GCA_024699735.1 Posidonia australis | reverse complement strand
CCTAATATTATATATATATATATATATATATATATATATATATATATATATTAATCAACACAATAAAACATCTAATATAGAATCGAGGCCTAGATCAGCAAACTGAAATGGAACGATCGACCGAACCTAGACTCAGGGCTCTAGATCGGTAGATCGAAAAACTACATGGTCGACCAAAATCTCCTAATTCAGCAGATCGAAAATGTCTGGTCGATCGAAACAAGAATTCTTTCAACACCCAAGACTTCTAAAACAGCAGACCGAATGAGTTTGGTCAATGGTACAAGGGGTCAAGGGGACAATCTACAACAAAAAATGGTATACTAAACTAATTCGGCATGCTGAACCAGGTGAAAGTAAGGCACATTGTAATGGGACCCAAAACCTAATCCTGTAAACCACCCATACAATCATGCAAACCATATATAAGAACAAAGATCTCGACGAGATCTTCCAAACCAGACAAGCAATGCGAAGATCTATCAAGTAGATCTTGAGAAATCAACAAAAAACACAAAGGAGGCACTATTGACCCCACACAATCAATACAGCCATAAAAGGCCCACAAATGGACAATAAATTCTATAAAAATCACTACAATTACCAACACACTATCATGCCCCTAGGAATTAAATTAAAACCAAAAGAAAGCCTAAGTGGTGTGTACCTCCACCAAAGGTGTGGCGTCGACGAGCAGCAAATGGTGGCGCACCTCCTCCCTCCCCGGCCACAAGCAGCTCTTCTCCTCCTCCTCGTGGCGACGGCAATCCCTCCTCCTCCTGACCATCTCTCTCTCTCTCTCTCATAGCCCTCTCGCTCATCTCTCCCTCATTCTCCCATCTTCTCTCTCTCTCTCTCTCTCTTTCCTTCCTTAAGAAGGAAATGAAGAAGAAGAAGAGGAAAAAGGGGCGGGGCCCAAAAGAAGAAAGAGATAGAAAAGAGGCTGCGAGCATGAAACCAAACCATGCAACCACTCCTCACCGACATGGCTAGTGCCAGCAAAAAGCAGCCACTTAAGCAAGCCAACCAAACATCGTGGCCCAAAACAAACCCACAAAACTCCTATAAAAGCCAGCACAGCATCCGAACCACACAACTCCAACGAGCCAGAAACCCACAATCTAGGCGTAAGACACCATAGAAGATGTGTCCAACATTGGACACTAGGACCCCTAACACCTAACACACCTGAATTCCACCTTAATTATCTGACTAAAACACCACTTCGATATTTGGGTCGTTACAATTTTACTTATTTATAGTATTGGACCCTTTGAAATAGTTATGTATTGTGTGGCCATTTTGTTGTCTTTTAAGACTTGTTAAAATGTACATGAGACCTTATTACTCTTTTGTGGAACTTTAACTTGTATTTGTATGTGGGGCCAAGTTAGACTTGTTAAAGTGTACACAAGACTAGTTAGGAAAGTCATTAACTCTTAAAAATGATTAGTGAAACCTTAATAAAAAAGGAATTATCCTAATCTTTAAATATAAATTGGTAAAATCTCAAGATTTAGTGATATTCTAGAATCTCAATAAACAATAGTATTCAATCAATCATGAAGTAAGTGTCTCTTTAAACAACACAAAAAGAATAAAAAATAATAAAATATATTATCACATTAATGCCTCATGCTATGTGACACGCACATATTATGTGCACTTAAGGCAATTGACTCTTTTGGGAGAACCCACAACTAGTTTGATGGTTTTTTTCAGATTCTTTTATTAATTTCCCTTAATTAATCATGATTAGGAAGATCTAAGCAAGCTTAAAATCCTAAACTAATCACCTATACTAATGTTTTCAACCATAAATAAAGCAAAGGTCTTCTCATTTTTCAACCTCAAGAAGAGAGAGACAAGGATGGAGTTTTGAAGAAAATCTTCTGAATGAGAGTTCAACTTTTAGAAGAAAATAATATCTAGGTTCTAGATATTAGTATTTTTGAGTGATAGTTGTAGCAAGAGCTCCGTCCAATTGAAAAGTTGAGTTTCATCACTTTTCAAGGGTAGGATAGGCTCTTTTCAAGCCATTTGAGGTCATGGCTAGGATAGAAATACAATATCAAAATGAAATGTATCCATTTCTATAGTTAAATGTTGTTTTTCTAATTTCATCATCCCCTATTTTAACATATCATAGCATCTGATATGTTGCTAAAGTGTCTCTTCACTATCATGTTCGTTGAACTCTGCATATCAACAAACATAAAAAAAGTTTTCTCAAAATCACCCATTTCATAGTGTTTTTACTTGTATAAAGCATTTTCAGATTAAAATACCGTTTTTGGATTTTTTACATAAAAATATGCTTGTTTTACAATATTTAGCACAAAGTCTCATATGTTTTCTAATTAGTGCTTTTCTCCTTTTTATTTTCAAAAGTTGCTACATGAGCCCCCAAAATCATGGACGAGAGTCTACTTGTTGGTTTTCACATTACTATTCTAAAAGCTAATGGTACGATGAAGGGTTCTTTTATGGTATATCCAAATAGCCTAACTTCTTACTTACTGTTGTCAAAACAATAGTCTAACTTCTTTTCATATTATCATAGTTATATATGTCTAAATAAATGAACTTATAGAATTTTATTAAATATGTATAAGCAGCCAGTAAAGGATGTCCTTTTGAACAAATGTGTTGAGGGTGCATAAGGTAAGGTAAACCATTATCATCCCCATCTGTACCTAGCAACCTGAATCTAGTTTTCCCTAATTTTTGTAGATCATGCTTTTACATGACTTAAGCAATAGGATATGTGATTTTTTCAGGTTTTCTGTATTTCTACGCTTTCTAACCTGGTTGATGACTCTAGGTTTTTCTTCATTTTGTTGGTGAAGTGATTTCTCTAACCCCTTTGTTTTGTAGGTGGAGAGGATCATTTAAAGATGTCAAGTCATAGGGGAAGGTCTTAGTTCATGAGCGAACCATCCCTTTTCTTTTTCCCATAGTGTGATAAAGGGAGGGATTGATTATGGTAGTCAACTCACATAATCTTGCTATCTACTTGATCGGGGACCTAGGTCACCGTCGGTGACCCGAACAACTAGGTTCAGCATAATCTTGCACGCAAATCATTCGAGGGATGGGTCCCACTCCTCAACATATCTAGCCATAGGTTTTTCTTGTTCAACATATCTAGAGCATTATCCTAGTTAGCAATGTCTTGTCGAATGGAACGATCAAGGAATCCTAATGTAACGATCTGTCCCAAGTCGTTACGTCTCAACCTAGCTACCTTTTTTTTCAATTAATTACATTAACTCTACAACTAAATCTAGTTATAAGCAACATATAAAAAAAACTCTATTAACTAAAACAAAATTAAACTACTAAACACTCACTAGAATCCCTGATGTGTGGTCAAGTGACTCCAACTCTACGTGTACAAGCGAACTCCTACTCCTACGAAAAGCACCAACAAAATACATGTGAGTGACCACTGAAAGGTCACCCAGCACACACCCCAAAAAAGGTATCCCTCCTAGATGTCACAACACAACAATAGGGCAAAGGCTGTGCCTGGCAAGCACACAACTCTAGCACCTCTCTTAAATGCTGCAGCACCACAATAGGGCAATATGTTGTTGCCTTGAAATCACAAATCTTAAAAAAAAAATGCCATTGAAATCATTCTTTTTCTTTTCTTTCAAAACCATATCATGCCATTCCAAAACCATTTTCTTTCATTTCTTTCAAAATCAACCTTTATGCATTACTTGAAATGGCCACACTTGCCAAGTCAAGTCCACACTACACTATAGTGCCACAGTAACACAAAACCTCTATTCATTTCATTTAGAAACCATATTTCAAAAACCAACACCATTTTCACTTTCCAAAACCACTACGCCACTCACGGGTGAAAACCAAACAAACCATAACGCCACTCACAGGCACAAACAACTCATGCCCACTCATGGGCGAAAACCACACAAAGATTTAATGCAACTCATGGGTGAAAACAACACAAGGTCACATCACCACTCACGAGCGAAAGCCACACAAGGCCACATTGCTACTCACGAGCGAGCCACAATGTCTCAACAAAAGCTAGCCACAAGCAGTAGTCAAAGACAAGGTCTCCAAACCCACTACACTATCACAAAATAGTCGCAACTGTCCATCCCATCTCATAGGCCTCACAAGTCATGTTGCCGCCTAGCACAAAGCAAGCAGTACTAGCCACAAGCAGTCCACCGAAGCATAACCAACGACATCTACACTACTGTGGTGGACCACCTCATGTCGGAGTCCATCTTCCCTGACCATAGCCTCACTATCCTCAAGACACAAACACAGGATGCATCCTCATGACACACTTGGTGCTGCTGCACTATAGCTCATAGTCACAAGGCTCACTCCTTGGACTCAAAAATTGGCAACCATGACCTAGAACACGCCCCTAACTACTCAAGGGTCTCACTACCCCGTGTAGGTACAGTTTGTCGACTATGTGGTTCCTGAAACTAGCAGAGTGTCATACCTCCAAGATCCAACGAACCCTTGCTTCGGCCTCTTGGTCTCACCACACACAGAAAACACCAAAAATCTTTTCCAAAACATTTGCCAAACATATGCAATTCTTTTCAAACTCTTTGGAAACTAGTTCAAAACATTTTGAATCATTTCTTAAGACATCACTAGCTCAAACCACACTTTTAAAGCCTTTGGGAAAATCATTACCCAAAACATTCAACACTTTTCTCAGAAATCAATAGAAACATTATTGAACTCACACACCAAACTTATTTCAAAACAGAAACCACATCCAAACCAAAAACTGAAGAAACACACCATCTAGGCTAGAAACCAACCCAAGAGAACTATACAAGAACTAAAAAAAAGCATTGTAGCTCCAAGCATCCCACAAGGCCAAACATCATCAAATCCTAGGGTAATTAGCAATCCCTAATATTATCTAAACCATTTAGGGGTAAACCTAGTATTTCTAGGTTATATAGTATTATTTTTTCTTTGAATAATGGTCATTTATTAAATTATTCATCTTGGGTTCATTAGACACAAGGATCCTTGCATCCAATGTTAAACGCAAAGATCCTTACATCTAACAACCCAGGCCACTCATTCCAGCCAAAAACCAATCTATAACCATCCAATAGTCTAGTTATTCGTTATGGAAGGTCCAAAATATAACTAAATGCAATCAAAAACTTTGTATCAAACTTACTAACAACGTCCTAATCCATTTAAATTGAATCCATTTAAGCATGCATTGAGATTATCACTCTGGAGTGTAAGATGCTTGGAAACTTTCATCCTATATTAGACACAAGGAACCCTGTGTCATAACCCTAGGGTCCAAATCTTAATTAAAACCTACTAGATTCTAACATGCATAGTTACTCTCATAATAGGGAATGAAATATAGGAGGGATAGAGCATATTGTCTACTACATACCACAGAACATTCAAACTCTACTTAAACCACCATTAAATAAGAGGAAAAACTACACCAAGGATATAAGATGTAGGGAGCTGTGCGTCATACATAAGACGCACCAGCCCTCGCGTCCTATCCACTATCTACACCTCAGCTCTAACAAGCCCTCCCCAGACCATGCACTACCACCCTACAACACATGAAAACATGAATTAAGACTAGGGAAAGCATTCCCAAATCACTAGGTATCAAAAATCCCTTCTCCAAAATAAATTGAATCTCATCTAAAGGGATGTGTACCTTGCACCCTTGAGGCGAGCCAACTAGAATCCAACACTTCTCGTGAGCTCCTGGCCACACCCTAAACACCCTCCGGCCATCCAACACACCAGCAGCAACCCACATAGCCACAAAATCCTAGAATTACTAGGCCACCCAAGAAGAAGTGGAGGAGAAGAAGAAAAAAAGAAGAAGAAGAGGGCCTAAGCTCATTCCACCCTTACCTCTTCTCTTTCTCTCTCCCAAGCTCCTTTTCACTTGGTAGACCATCGAAGATAGCCTCACGACAGGACAAGGGATGGAGGAGGGTAGAGGGAAGAGATCTTTTCGAAAAACCACTGACTTGCACTATATATAAGCAGCAGCAAAACTCAGAACGTTATACGCAGTTGATCATGCGTCTTACATAAGACACATTCTTGCACACGTCTAACTAAATCTACAAGTGTAATACGTAGCCTTCCAAGCATCTAACATAAGACACACCATACGCTGCATCTAACACTTGCAAAGACAAAAATCAATATTCCAAGTGTAAGACGTAGGATTTCTTGCGTCTAACATTAGACACATCATTTCCAGCGTCTAACACACCAAGATTCTAGAATAAATATTTGGCCCAAATGCTGCCTAAGATACTGAGTCGTTATGCTGAGCAAGATGAATTGAGAGTTAGAGATGATAGCAAGTCCATCACTAATGCCATGATTGTTGCCTAAGCTCATGGCATCTCGTGATTTGACCACATCATAGAGCCCATAAAATCTATGAAGATATCTCTAAACACAAGATCACCATGTTACAAGGTGGTGCACAATCATATCTATTTCTACCTAAAAACTTGATTTTCCACTAATTCTTTCATTATCTAACATAAGTATCGGAAGGGTTCTAGTTAAACAAGCAAAACCCCTCTATTCACTTTTGTCTATGCAAAGTATTAGGCAACTAACACACTAGGTAGGCCACATAGGATACCCTTTGGAATCTAGGGTCATCTTGACTAGGCATGGCAGATCAACCAATCTTTGGGGAAACATTAGTTAGCACTGTTTGTAAGAAATACCCTAGTTGCATGCTTATCTACACTTGTTCATAAGGCCATAATCCACAGGCTTCAATGAAGATCACACAAGAAAGCTTCAAAGCTTTGCAAGAGCAAGTAGCACAATTGATGGTCGAGCACACAAGGTGGGATGAGCAAGCCACCCAAATAACCACCCAAGAGGTCGTCTAGCTGCCATCTAGGCATGTGCACAAGCTGCTACACAAGTGGTCACATGGTGTAGCACTTCAGGACCTAGTGGTAGATGTGTGGATATCAAGCGTAGGGTTCTAGGCATGTTTAAGTAGCCTGGAGCACTATAAGTTGTAAGTTTTGTTTTGAGATTTGGTTTGCCACTTGGTTGTATTTTTGGTAATCAAGTGGTAGTAGAGGTAGCGAGTCTTGTTGGGTGGATTGGTGTTTGATTACCTTTAATGTAATATTGTTCCTAGGTAATCAAAAGTGAATTTTGTGGATGTTTCTCTCCTGGATTCCTTGTTTGAATATAATGCCTAGTGAATGGCTTTGGCATACTATGCCATGATTCATCATTGGTGCTGTAACCATGCTAGTGACTAACTTCTTGTGATCGAGTGCACAAAACTGATAAAGCCATGGCGAGAATGGTGATTCTGAGGAGGAACACTCGACTCAAAAACATAAAAAAATGTGAATACAAAATAAGCAAAGGATAAGGAAAAAAGAGAGTTGCCACCTAGTCTATTTGGGATTAGAAATTGAGGAAAACCGAATGCGACAAAACAAGGTAAAGACAATGCATGAAATACATGGGTCATTACATGCCAAAGAAAGGGTAACGACTCGTATTACACATGGCGAAGGTGTTAGGCACCCCATATGTCCAAGAAATCGGTCTCTCTTAGCCAAACATATACTTGCTTATTGCTTATTGCCTAATGATGGTTGGATGTTGTATGCCAAAATACAGGAGAAGCCACACAATGCCGGTGAAATCACACGATGTCTAATGCAAGAATGCAGGGAAAACGCGAGGGAACAAATTGAAGGACCAAGGAACACAGTGCTTACTTTTGTGAACTGCTCCGAACCCAACGAGACGTGCCAGTGATTCACGCTGGCTAGTTGCATCAATAAGATGCACTAGCCAGTTGCACTATCAGGGTGCGTTGGAGGATTTACAAAGCAGTTCGACGAGCTCTGTCATTGCAGGAAACGGAATGCAACGATGCAAGGAGTTTGTGCAATGCCTAGGAAGCATGAGGGGATGACAGAGAACAATCCTACATGATGGATGCAAAACAGGGATGCTTGGATGACTCTACCCATCTCCTTACCCACAATTGGGTTTCACCGGCATCCATGGCTATGAAGTCGTGCCACAAGCTCAGACAAACCATTCTGACGCTATTGGAAGGTGGAGGAAGTTGAAGGGGAGTAGACGATGCAATGCAAATGCAAGTGGAATGCCTATGCAACCCTCCCCATCCTCACAGAATTTCACTAGAGGTGACGAGCACAACTGGCCATGGGGGAGGCCGTGAGCATTGAGAAACCCCTAGAATGACTTCGTGGAGTGAGGTGAAGGAAGTGGCACACTTGGACGGGCTCACCACGTGCTCATGGGCCGATGGCCATGCTTGGCCAAAGAGTCTACCAGTAATGACCAAGGAAGAGCAGTGCATGGAGAGAAAGCTCAGAAAACTCATATGAAAATTAATTTCAATAAAACAGTGAAGCAAAATGGAAAATACAAGGCCGCACAGTAAAGGAGGAGACTCACCTGTGCTTAGGTGTTGGTTGTCTTTCTGATGGTGACTTGTGGAGGCTCGGTCCAGGCTGGTGATGTTCGACGACAATGGAGGTAGGCGAGAAGGATTGTAGGGAGGCTAGAGGTGCTTGGAGATTGGTGCAGTAGTTGTTTTGGTGGCCTAGTGGCTATGGAAGGGAATGCAATGGCCTGGGTAGCCAATATTGGATGGTGCAACAACAGTCAGTGACAGAGGAGGCTGTGGTGTGCTCCTCGTCAATCGAGATGCTAGGAAGGCTTTGATCTGGTGGAGGAAAAGTAGGGATCACCCTTAGGAGTCAATGCAATCACTCTAGGAGGAGGAAAATGCTATTATTGGTTCCCTCTAGAATGTAATTGCCGTCCACCCAGGAAAATGTAGATGCTTCGTGTGTTGTCAAGGGTGGTGGCGTGTATACAGGGATGTTGCAGGCTGGTAGGGTGTGGTGAGGGCATGCCAAGAGGTCGTGCTACACATGGGCACCAAAAAGACTACAATGGAATACATGCAGCCGCTCTGTTGAATGTACTGTCATAGGGGCTACGCTGGCAATTCGCATTGATGACTCACGCTAGATGCTTAGTGTGTCTGGTAATTGCACCATGAAGCTGCGCTTGGGCCACTACAGTACCTACTGGTTGGGTTTGGGCTAGTTTATTGAGTGTTTGGGCTACTAATGGGCTTGGGTTGGTGGATTGGTTAAGGTTTTAGGTTAGTGTAGGGCTTTGGGCTGGTTTAGGGTGTGAAATGGGCTTTGGTATTGAGAAATGCCTTGTCGCTGCTAGAGCAATTTCTTCCAGGGGAGTCCATCTACGGCTATCAAATTAGAGTATCTATAGATGTCCCTCCTTGAGCAAGGTCATGGGGAACCGTAATCGATGCATAGGATTGACACGACACCCTACTTGGAGCCTACAGGAAGGCGGAGTTTGCTGTTGGCATTGAGCCACTTATTCGACAAATGCACTGAAAGCCATGACTCGTTGAAATGCTGATGCAGATGCGAAAACAATGCTAAAATACATGTGAATGCAAGAACAGTGCCAAGACATGAAAGACAGTGCAAATGCAATGTTGGGATGCAAATGTTGGTGTGAAGGTGGGTGTAGATAGTGCATGCCAATGTGGATGCAATGATAGGATGAGAATGTGGTGTTGCATGCTAATGCATGCGAATGGTGCATGTTGAATGCTAGTGCAGGTGTGCTGTAGTCAACTATGATATGCGCAACTTTGCATGATGCTCATGTGAATGTCAAGTATGCGATGTTAATGCAATGATGTAGATGTAATGCATGTAGTGTGGATGATTGTTGTGCGATATCGAACATGCAATGTCGAGGAGACCACACTGGGCAGGTAGTGCCGAGGAAGAGTCACTACTACTCAACGCTATGGGAGGTATGGCAATGCGAAGGGTGTTGATGATGCAGGTGAGGTGGTATAAGGTCGATGCATGCGGTGCTAGGCACGTAGTGTAGAATATACCAACGCCGAGTTGGTAGTGCGAGGACGAGTCATTGTCACGCAATGCCATTGGAGGCATACCAAGCACACATTGTAGGGTGCAATACTGGTTATGCAAGGTCGTGGCATAATGTCGTGATGCTAATGGGGATGCCAATGTAGTGTTGGTGCAATGTTCATGCAATGTGGTGTAACAAGATGCAATGCTTATGCAAGGATATGCAGTGATACGTGATGGGATGCGATGAAATGTCGTGGCATAATGTCGTGATGCTATTGGGGATGCCAATGTAGTGTTGGTGCAATGCTCATGCAATGTGGTGTAACAAGATGCAATGCTTATGCAAGGATATGCAGTGATACGTGATGGGATGCGATGAAATGTTATGCTTATGTAGGGACATAAAGTGTTATGCAGTGGGATGTGATGAAATGCGATGTAATATCTATGCCTAGATTATCCAGAATAAATGTAATTAAGTTATTGTAATATGGATAATTAGCTTAATGATATGAATTTGAGTTGAGCTCTCTATTAGTGGGTAATTGTCTCTAGTAATTCCCCTTACTGTGTGATGTTTGGATCCAAGTGTGCCACGTGTGCACGTGTGGGACTGGATTGAAAGTTGAGTCAACTCATTACAGTGCCACACAGTCTTCACCGCCCTTCACCGTACTTGCCATAGTGCCCCGTAGCCTTCCGCCATGCCTCCTTTGTCTATTCGCTAAGATTTCTGGCTATGGGTGCAGATGGACGACAACAAGGGGAGCAGTGGTACAAATCTAGAGATGGTGGAGGTGTTGGGATTGGCACACGAGAGAGAAAGAGAGAGGAATGGGTGCAAACCAAAGAGAAGAGGGCCAAAGAGTGTGAGGAGGGAGAAGTGGTTATCGCTGGTGGAAGAGAGGACTGTCAAATACCAGAGAGGAAGAGAGATTGCTAGAGATCACCGGAACAGTACGTGTCCTCCTTCTTCCCTTTCCTCTCTGTTTAAGTTGAAATCCTTGATTTATGCCATGATTAATTGTGAAATACATGAGAATGAGTAGATTATAGTTGAATCATGGATGTATGATGATCTTGTGATTTTTTCATGATTTTACAAGCATTTATATCGAGTTTTTTAGATGCATGCTACAGTAATGGAAAATGGGTTCCATGCCTTGTGATTTGTATATCTTGATATACATGCTATGGTTTTTTATGAAACTTGTCCCGAATGAAAGTAGACTTGGCATGCTAAATTATGTTTTATGTAGGATTTGTGGTTCACTGGATAGGGGTCCGCTGAAGGACCCAATTCCAGTGAACGAATGGGTAGCGTCTGGGGAAAGATTTTAGAAAATAGGAAATTCGGTATGCCAAATAGAATCGGTATGTCATTTTTCTATCAGTATTCAGCCCTGAGCCTTATTTCAGACGATTGAATATGTTTGGTTGACCGTTTCAAGAGATTTGGATGATTGAAATGTTTCGGTCCTCTGAACTAGGGAATTTCGAACAAAAGTTTCAAAATTTGATCGACTGATCTGGACATTTGGGCCTATTTCAGTCTATCGTTTTGGTTCAGTATACGGAACCAAACCCCAGAGCCAGATAAAAGAGATTTTAATAAAGATGAACATGAATGGATTTTTATGCGAAATTGATGTGTTTTGGCATGTTGTTTAGAAAGAGTTTTATAGAGATGTTTCAGAAGAAAAGAACAGTTTGATAGAAAGATTTGGGTAATAGAAAAGAGTTTTACAAAAGAGAAAATGCATGTTTTTGGAATAATTTTCTAGAGTTGTGGCCCTAGTTAGAGAACTGGATGCCTAAAGAAAGGTGTTGAATGAGCTGAGTAAGATGACTCGTGAGCTCCAACAACAATAAAAAGAGAAGCCTTAGGAGAACACATCTCCATGCAAATGAGAAATAAAAGAGAAAAGATTAGTAAGGCCTATTGGCCGGGATGGTGGCATGCTCGCACATGAACTTTCACCATGACACCGTAGGAGGTTAGGGTTAGTGTCTCTCCCTCTGTTTGTGGCCAAGTCACTTCTAATTAAAGTGGCACCAAAAAAGAAAAGATTTTTAAATTTGAGATTAGAATAGTTTTAAGCTAGAATCGAATTGAGTTTTGGCTTCTGAGTTTTAGCCAGATTCTAACTAAGATAATAATTGAGTTTTAGGACTAGATCTAGCCATTAAACAGTTTTTTAACTATATTTGAGTTTTAAAGATTAGGTTGGAGAATAGCTTAGAGTTGTTTTCTGAAAAGAAATAAATCATGAGATTTTAAAATAGAAAAAAAAGATGTATGAGAAAAGCATGAAGATTTCCAGAAAAGAGATTTCCCAGACAAGACATGTCTTTCTAAATATTTTCAGAAAGAGATTTAAAGAGCTTGTTTTGGTTTTGAAAACCTAGGATTTAGTTGTTAGAGGTTTTCTACCATGGTTTTTGTTGGACGCATACTAGGTGACTTAGAAGTCACGCATGTTTTGCTTTGTTTTGTTCTCAAGTGTTTACTTCGAGTACAGTCTGGTCCGATGTTCAAAGCCTAGAGCCACTAGCTGCACACAGATTCTAGGTAGAATACAGTTTATTTTCTTTATTAGTGAAGAGTAATCATATCATTTAAAATTAATGTTGATCTATACTCATGCCTCTTAGTCAAATAAGCTTCAGAATAAGTCTGTGATTATCTCATATCAAATCTCATAAGGAAATAGTCTTGAAAAGAAAACTCAAATGTGTAGCAATAGTAATTATTCAAAATATATTTTATAATAATAGTTGAAATCTTCTTGAATATATGCATTCTAAAACTTTAGGAATTCAACAAAGATTTCAAAATCTCCTTTATTAGTAGGGTGCACCCAAAGAACAAGATTTCCATGGCTAAGGACTAGTTACTGTAGTCCAATACATACTCTTATCAAAGTAAACAATATCCAAACTTATTTGTTCTCTTACTGAGTCCATGGTTTTCTTGCGAGGAACTCAATAATATTCTTTGATATTGGGTGTACGAGTTTCACTTTCATATAACATCTATATATAGAATAGAAAAACAATCTTGAACCATTAGAGATTCACACTCCGAGTTCTCTACAGCTAACCTCATAGCACACAAGGCCAACTATCCCAACGCATACCCTACATCAGGCTTTGAATACATTTCATCTTTTCCAAAAGCTTCTTGTGCAAATAAAAGCTTGATTACAAGGATAGTCTCCAAGTAACATAATGCAATAAAACTTCACATAGAATTCAATTTTTAGAATGACAACAGCCATAGAATAAAAATATCCTAATTGTAAAAATATCATCATCAAGAACCATCAATAACAACACAAAATTGTTTACAAAGGTTGACATTTTAACTACGCATAAAGTTTGCATCCTAGGATTTTAACTAATTCCAAAAACTTCAGCATTTGACAAAGACACTAGGGAGACATTTGGTTTGAATTTTAAGCTTGAGCTTTTGGTGGGGAGTTATTTCCCCCCCCCTCAAAGTTAAAACAAACACAATTAAAAAGAAGACTTTTGAAGATAACAAAAAAAATTGAAAATGTTAGTTTTTTTAGAAGCTGTGAGCTTCTTGCTAAAACATTAGATTTTAATCCCCATACATGATCATATTATCCTTGACATGAGTTTAATATTACAAATTAATTATTTGATATTATTTACAATTGTTACCAATGGCATCAAAACTCAAATCCAAAGATATTTTCAACAAATTTGTTACCGTCTTCATTGTCGTTACCTACTGACAATTGACAACAACGATTAACCATCATCGGCCGTCAGCCAACTCCGATAGTGGCTATCAACTGTCGACTATTGTTGGCCAACTTTGGTCATCACCAATGTCCACTGTCGCCAAAAAAAAGAAATGGGTATTTCATCGTTTGATTAGTTATTGAGTAATAAGAAACTAAGTCAAAAAATAAAATACCACACAAAACTGTGGTAGGTAATAATCTATCTACAAAATTCTAAATTTAAAAGCTCTCCTAGGAAAATTGAATTTCTAAAAAGCTCTAGCCTACCAAAGTTAAATCAAGCGCCCCTTAAGGATTCATCATGCAAACAACATTCTCCACATTAAGAATAGACAGAAGAATGAAGTGACAAGGTCATATCATTAGAGGACAATAATATACTTTTCATTGAAATAAAATTGTAAGTAACTATTACATGACATGCATACACAATCTTAAACTTGCATATAAAAAATGAGTATAAATTAAGTATTATATTGGAACTAATTTGATTCAATATATGAGTAAGAACCACTCACATATTTAACCATTCATTGGCTAAGTCTAACAATAATTTTATAATCAATATGCTTTACTTTCAAAATAAGTTCAGTCACTATCAACCAATAAATGCCAAAGTCAATGTTTGAATTGAGGTGGCTCAAACATAACCTCAAAAATATATACATGTAATTGATGATCAAATATTCACTAGAATAAAAGCCAATTCGTCTATGGTTATAGTCAACAATGTTTAATTCCAGTATTTAGCCAATTTTCTAACCAATTCAACCAATGGTCAAATTAAAACATAGTCCATATGCTTGGAATAACTAGAAAATGCTCAAAATGTTATGTTGTAGGTAATTTCCTAATTTTTCTAAAGAATATATGAACTCTAAAAACCATAAAGTGTAGGGTTTAGGGCTTAAGTATTGGCCTAAAACAAACCCATTACAATAGCTCCAAACAACACAAATTCTTTCGGTATGTTTGAAAGAATCTAGGTATATATGTACCAAACAATGGAATTAGGAAATACACCTGACATAAAAATTGTAGAACCCAGCTTATATATGATCATTAAATTCTAAGAAGTAAATCTCACCTAGATTTAAAAATACAAATAGTAACTTCTTCCATTATAGCTTGACAAAAAACCGATCAATATTTATTCAAAGCAATATGCAACTAAATTCTAATATCCTAAACATGATTTTAAACATAAAACATGATCTACCATTATATACATTAGGATTAAATAAAATTTAAATAATTAATCTTTTTTTTTCAAATTCTATCAAAAATAATTATAGGAGAAATCATTAACCCACATCCTAATCCAAGCATGCATCTATCAACATAATCCTTGTCTACTTTCAAAATCAAACTCAATTCAACAAGAAGCATACCTTGTTTCAAAAAGCAAAATCTCCCAATCTTTGGCATCTTCATCCTCTCTTTTGCATGTAACATGGAACAACTCAATAAACAAATCTGTAAAACTTATCACCATAGTTAAAACTTCCTGTTCATATCCAGGAGAAGCATATATTTCTTTAACACATCATCACATGCATGCCTTGCAACACTTTAAGTCAACCATGTATTGTTGTGTACACAAGTTTATCTATAATAATCACCTCCCAAGTCTTACTACTTGAACTCAAAAAAGAATACAAAGATGGCATATGAATGTACCTTGATTTTCATTCCTTCCTGTTCTTCTCTTTAATCTCAATACATCTTTAATTCTTTGTGTGCATCTGTACGTTGGTTTTTCTACTTCAATTTCTCTTTACTAAACTCTTACCCAAATGTTATGCCACAAGAAACTCTCTTTGTTATGCCTATTCTAGTCATTTACGAAATGATAAGTTTGCACCTCCAATCTTAACATTGCATAAGTCCTAGTTATCCTTATGGTCAGAGAGCATGCAAAGTTTTTTATTTACAAACTAAATCTTGTTTTACAAGTCATGACGTTGTCTTTCATGAACATGTGTTCCCACTTCAGTCAGAATGTTCCCCAACTAAAACACCTCTAGTTGATTCCTCCACTAATATACCACTGCCAATAAATGATAATCATGAGGCTAGTAACAACCATGTGCAACAAAATTCTACCATCAACACGTCATCACCAGTTTCTCCATCTTCACATGATCTAACTGTGACATCTAGGCCTAATTATCCATTTTTATTTGTAATATTGTATAAATGATTTATTAATGGATAATCTGTTGTTTCTTGGATGTGTGATAGTTTTGTTGGCATTCTGCGCACCTGTTTGTGTTTTAGAACCAATGTGGGGTCCGGTTTAAGGATGCACAGTTGCCTCGATTTGTGTACCTATCTTTTCTTCTTTTCTTTCCTTCTTCTTTTCTCTCTCTCTCTTCTCTCTCTCCCTCACAAGCCACCATCCCTGTCTTCTTCTTCTTCCCCTTCCCCGACCCATGCCACCACGAGACAACGGCTTGTGCCTTCCTGTCCTCTCCGACATGATGGAAGGCCGACATGATGTGGAGGAGGAGGAGATAAAGAAGAGTTGGGGCAAGCGGAAGGGGGGGATCTAGGAGATAAGGAAGGAGAGGTGGAGCAGCACGCAAGTTGGAGGTGGTTGTCCGTGTGGTTCACCGGAAGAGGAGCTTCGCCGAGGTTGCGTCGGAGAGCGAAGAGACTTGCTGGAGTTGGGGAGGCTCGTTGGAAGAGGTATGCGACTTCTCTTCTCCTCCGTCCTCTTCTTTTAACATAAGGAGTTAATTGCATGAAAATGGTGTAAAATGCATGTAAAATCATAGAAAAATAGTGGAATTGATGAGAATGAGTTGAATGACATGAAAACATAGATATCATGTGGTTAGGATGGAAATTGGTAGGGTTATGCAAGATTTTTGGATGAAGGCTACAGTAATCGTTTTCGAGCTCCATCGCTTTGTGATTTTCTTGTGGATTGTATAGTTAGTGGATTGACAAATGATTTGTGGGGTTTTGAAGTAGACTCAAGGGTCTACACCCCATGATATATGTGCATTTTATGGTGCTTGTTTGAGGGGTCCGCTGGAGGCTCCCAGTTCCAACGAATGTGTTGGCTGAAAAGAGGAGGTACCCGGCTTCGGGCAATTTGGCATTCCAAACTGGGTTCGGCATATCGAATTCCTATCAGATTAAGCCAAGATACCTGGTTTCGGTAGGCCGAAATCACTTGGTCGACCGAAATAAGGATTTTTGGTACACCAAAAAAGTTTGGTGTACCGAATCAGGGACTTTCGGTATACCGAACCTAGTTTTCGGTCTACCGATTCTGCCTTGGCCGTGATATATATATATATACATATATATATGTGTGTGTGTGTGTGTGTGTGTGTGTGTGTGTGTGTGTGTGTGTGTGTGAATATTAAATGAAAGAAAGGGTTTTAAATGGATAATGAGTATGTATTAGTGGTGTTTTCCCCATGTGAATGGCATGGCGGAATGTGGAATCCAAATAAGTGTATTTGGGAATGGTTTTGGTTTAAAGCCCTAATAATGAATAAAAGTGATTAACCGTATGGTTTTAAGTAATTTTGGACATGAAACCCAATTTACGATTTTAAAAAGTATGATTTTCATGAATTGTGTTGGGACCCCAATAGAGGGTCAGGTGTTGCATGGGAACAGATTCCTGCAACCTAGAGAATGAAATGAAAATGAATTTGAAAAAGGAAAACTTAAAGAGTTTTGAAAATAAAACACTAATAATGTGTTGAGGAACCACAGGGGTTGGTATCGACATTGTAATAGGAGTATGAGGCTCCAATGAAACCAATTGTCAGATACAACTGTGGTTGCCAAGCTTGAGACGGTGTAGGCTGAGCCTAAGTCATTGAACCTAGTTGTTCAAGTCACCGAGCTCGTGACGGTGTAGACTGAGCCTAGGTTATTGAACCTAGTTGTTCAAGTCACCGATGGTGTAGGCTGAGCCTAGGTCATTGAACCTAGTTGTTGGGGTCACCGATGGGACGTCACATAAAGACGTATCCCTGTGCATATATGAAAGAGATTGAGGCCGATTGGCTGAGGCGGTGGCATCCTACACGAGGAATTTCACCATGGCAGTGCAAGGAGGTAGGGGAAATGATTGAACCTAGTACGCACACCAAGGGAAACCACGGAAAACAAAACTATAATCAATTTTCCTTTTATATTCATTTCGCAAACGATTTTCTCAAAAACATTAGAACCAGGCCCACACTAGCCAAAACCACAACTACGGCTCTACTAACCCAAAGCCACAAGCAAAGGCCCTCAATGGCCAAAACCACACATAGTGAGTAGGGAAGCCCGGCACCAGGCAACCTAACTCTAGCCAGACGCAGTCCACCGAGGAGCGACCATGGCGTTCTGCTCTACCACGAAGAAGCCACCCTGTGCAAGAGCGATCACTGTCCCACGATTCTCTCACCTAGGGAACCATCACAAAGCCAACCCTTCCTTGGGATGGTTGTCCTGTCTCTCAGGACGCTACCAGCTATGGGGCACGTGTCCCACCTGTACTGGCCACCACAAGGTCCACCTCCTCACGACGTCCTCCACACACAGTGCTCAGGAGGGAGTATCATACCTCCACACTCCACAACACCCAAGCCTCAGTGCTCACTGCGACAACAGGAGTATCATACCTCCCTGTAGTGCTACAAGACACCTCGACCCGCAGACCACAACCCTAGCCTTGAGACGACAGTCAAGGAGTCCCATACCTCCAGGACCCGGCACCCCTCAGCCTCAGGTATCTCGGTCCTCGACCTCAACCAGGGAGTCACACCCGACCACCCGAGAATGTTGTCACATTCCCTGGTCCCGATGACACGGTCCCACACTATCTCAGCCCGCACATAGAAAATCAGGAAAACATTTTTCCAAAACAAGCCAACTATTTCCTTGAAATCCATTTTCCAAACCATTTTCATATCTTTGAAAATTCCTCCAAAACCTCGGCAAAGCAACGCGTCAGGTGTCCCAGGGGACCACCCCTGACGGCCCACAATCCCATCATAATGGGACAAAACATGGCAATCCAGAAAGCCCTCAAAAAACAGATTTTATAACTCTTTTGGGCCCTGATTCGGCATGCCGAAAATCAGGTTCAGTATGCCGAAATCTACTAATTCGGTCGTCCAGGGTGATTCAGCAGGTCGAATCGACCAATGGACCAAACTGACAGAAAAACGATATATTGAACGAAATCGGTATACCAAAATCCATTGATTTGATATGCCGTTTTCATTTCTGTATGTCGAATTCTACGATCCCAAAAAATGGTCCAAAACCCTACTGTCCAAAATCGCCCCAACTGGGACCTCCGATTGGTACCCATAAACAATCACAAAAAATCTTGCATAAAATATAAGATGTAGACTCTTGAGTCTACTCCAAATTCCAACAAACAAAACTAAAATACATTCACCATGCATCAAGATACAAAATCAGAAAGGCAAAAGAGTCAAAAGGACCCAAAACGCACCACCCATCACAAATGCCAATAAATTTGCCATAAATTCTCATAAAATTACAATAAATTCTAGGAATGTAAATTTACTTAGATTCCATGCAATCCTAGCATTTTCTACCATTGTCATACTCTTTATTACATGAGGTGGAGATACGTACCTGAAAAATGCCTCCGACGATCTCCGACCGATCCCTGGCGCAACCACGGCCATGGGAGCACTCCACGCAAGCTCCACACACCACCACGAGCCGCCACACACCGTCGCCGGCCCTTGAGCACACCAAGCAGAGAGGAAGTCGCGAGGAAGAGAAAATAGGGGGAGAGAGCGAGAGAGGAAGAGAGAAAAGAGAGAGATGGGGGAGAGGGGAAGTGAGTGGAGAGAGAGAATGAGTGGAGGGAGGAGAGGAAGGATGTGTGCTCGGGACGGAGAGAATGCACGAGGAAAGAGAAGGAGGGTTGGGTTGTGCATGGTAAGGGCCTTCAGCTTAAAACGCTACGTAGAAGGAGTAGGTGGCCATGTGCATGCAACCAGTCAGCCACGCGCACACCAACACTCCCTTAACAACCAGCCTCGCCAACTACAGCACACACCCAACCACCCACCACAACCACGAGGCCAACTGCAAGCCTCAACGACCGGCCCCAAATGCGGGTCCCACGCAGACACCCACACATAGGCCCCCACGGACCCATACCCGAGCCCCACACGCACAGTGCCATAATGCATAGTGCCAACCATGCATAGGGACACGCGAATAGAAGCCTGCCCACGAGGCCCAAGCCTAAAAGCACCAAAAACACACAACGGGCCTTAGAACAGTAACACCCGTCCAGGAATAAAGTTCATAAAAAGTAAATAATTACAAAATGAATTTTACAGGTGGTACATCCTAATCCCCTTAAAAGAAGATTTCGCCCTCGAAATCACTAGGCGAAAAGATACGGGTACTAGGCTAGGATGGCTTCCTCATGTTCCCACGTGGCCTCCTCGGCTCCATGATGCTGCCATCGCACCAAAACCAGCGGAATCACCTTGTTCCGCAGCACCTGCTCCTTGTGGTCAACAATCTCGACGACATCCTCCACAAAGGACAGATCTTCCTGGAGCCCTTCTGGTTGAACTGGGATCACATGAGAAACGTTAACCAGGCACTTCCTCAACATGGAGACATGGAATACGTCATGCACAGACAACATCTCTGGTGGTAGATCCAACCGATACACAACCTCACCGATCCTTTAGGTGATCTGGTACGAACCACTATAGCGAGGACTAAGCTTGCCATGCTTTCCCGAACATCATGACACCCTTGGTCAGCGACACCTTCAGGAACACATAGTCTCCCACAAGAAATTCGAGCGATCTCCGCCTCCTATCGGCGTAGCTCTTCTGCTGACTCTGTGCAGCCAACAGCCTACTTCGGATCAAATCCACCTTGTCCGCGTACAGCTGCACAAGCTTCGGACCAATCAATTGATGCTCACCCACCTCACTCCAGCAAACCAGCGACCTGCATGGTCTACTGTACAAAGCTTCGTACGGCGCCATCTCAATGCTCAAGTGATAACTATTGTTGTAGGTGAACTCAATCAACAACAAATGGTCCTCCCAACTCCCCTGAAAGTCTAAGGCACATGCTCTAAGCATATCCTCCAGCGTCTAGATAGTCCTCTCTGTCTGACCATCCGATTGAGGATGAAATGTCGTGCTATAGTAGAGCACAATGCCAATGGCTTCCTGTAGAGTTCTCCAGAATGTTGAGGTGATCCTCGTGTCTCGGTTCGACACGATGGACACCGGAACACCATGCAGCCTCACCACCTCGGAGACATACAACTCCACCAAGCGGTGCATCGAAAGCTTCACCCGAATGGCCAGGAAGTGAGCAGACTTGGTTAGCCGATCCACGATCACCCACATGGTGTCGTTCTTCAACTGAGTCTGTGGCAAACTAGTCACGAAGTCCATTGAGATGTGCTCCCACTTTCACACAAGAATATCCAATGGCTGCAAGGTCCCTCTAGGTCTCTAGTGCTCTACCTTGACCAACTGGCAGGTAGTACACCTCACCACATGGTCAGCAACATCTCTCTTCATGCCAGGCCACCAAAAGCTTCGCTTCAGGTCTCGGTACATCTTCATACTACTATGGTGAATAGTGTACCAAGACCAATGTGCTTCATCCAACAACCTCTGCCTGGCCTCCTCATGCTGGGGCACATACAGATGCATGTCATACCTCAGCTCTCCATATGCCCCAACAGAGAAATGAGGCTCTCCACCAGCCTCAAGCATCTCAAACACAGCTTGAACAAATGGATCCAACTGTTGACAGGTGACGATAAACTCTAACAGCTTCGGGCGAATAGACAATTTGGCCACCCAGGCACCAACCGTTCCCCGAGCTTGCCACTTCGGCCTGCAGCTCACCATATCCTCCAACATGGTACACTCCTTGACCATCAAGCTCACCATCACGTGTGTACGCCAACTCAGGGCATCGGCGACCACGTTGGCCTTGCTAGGATGGTAGGACAGGCTGAAATCATAGTCCTTCAAATACTCCACCCAACGGCGCCGCCTCAGGTTGAGGTCTCTCTACGTGAAGATATACTTCACGCTCTGATGATTGGTGAAGACCTCAAACTACTCCCCATAGAGATAGTGTTGCCATAGCTTGAGAGCGAACACTACGGCAACCATCTCCAAATCGTGGGTCAGGTAGTTCTTCTCATGATCCTTCAACTAGCGCGACACATATGCGGTAACATTGCCATGCTGCATCAGAACACACCCTAACCCAATGCCACTGGCATCACTATACACAGTGAAGCCACCACTTCCAGAAGGTAGAGTCAACACAGGGGCAGAAACCAGACGAGACTTCAGCTCTTGGAAACTCACCTCACAATTCTGGTGCCAACAAAAAGGAGCTCCCTTCCTGGTCAACTCTGTCAAAGGCATGGCTATGGAAGAGAAATTCCTAATAAACCTCCTATAATAGCCTGCCAGACCCATGAAACTTCTAATCTACGACACAGTCCTGGGTCTCTCCCAACTACTCACCGCCTCGACCTTGGTAGGATCCACTGTGATGCCTTCTCCAAAAATCAAATGGCCAAGGAACATGACTTCACTCAGCCAGAACTCGCACTTAGAGAATTTGGCATACAGCTGATGACGCCTCAGAGTATCCAAAACAGCCCTCAGGTGTAAGGCGTGAGTCTTAACATCAAGAGAATAGACCAGCACGTCATCAACAAAAACCACGACGATCTGGTCCAGAAAAGGGCTGAAAATCCTATTCATCAGATCATAAATGCAACCAGTGCATTGGTCAAGCCGAAACAATGACCATGAACTCGTAATGCCCATGCCTTGTCCTGAAAGCAATTTTCTAAATGTCTGATTCTCGTATCCTCAACTGGTGATACCTTGACCTCCGATCAATCTTCGAGAACACCGATGTAGACTGCAACTAGTCAAATAGGTCATCAATGTAGGGCAGGGGATACTTGTTCATCACCATGATCTAGTTCAACATCTAATAGTCTATACACAATTGGAGTGAACCATCCTTCTTGCGAACGAGCAAGACAAGCGCTCCCCACGGAGACAAACTAGGCCTGATAAACCCCTTGTCCAGCAACTCCTGCAACTGAGTCTTGAGCTCCCACAATTCTGCTGATGCCAAGCGATAAGGAGGCTTCGACATAGCACCAGAACCAGGGATCAGATCGATCGAGAACTCTACTTCCCTGTAAGGTGGCATACTAGGTAAATCATCAGGGAAAACATCGGGATATTCACACACCATAGAGATGTTGTGAACACCCAACTCAAGAGAAGTGGAAGTAACTATACTGGCTAGATACCCCATGCAACCCTTGACCAAAGACTTATAAGCCTTCGTAGCTAAAATGACAAGCTTAGGCTCACCCTGACACCCATCATGGACAAAGAAAGACCCATCCTCAGGAAATCCAAAATAAACTCTCCTCAGAGCACAGTCGATCAAAGTAGACTGCTGTGCCAACCAATCCATGCCGAGTATCACATCATACTCCTGCATGTCAATCACGATCAGGCTGGCGTCAAACTCTCTGTCGTTCAGCATCAATTTGATAGACCGCAGATACCTCCATGCAAAACCGTGCTCCCCCCCAACGGCGTCACCATGATGAGATGAAAGGCCAGTCGAACTAGTCTCTCTCCCAACTCCGCCGCGAAAGACTAACAGATGAAGGAGAAAGAACTCCTTGAGTCAAACAACACTTTGGCCATCCAGCCAGCCACAATAAAAGAACTTGATGGCCAAACAAAGCAACAACACATCCATATAACCAAGCAGATGTCTAGATTACAAGGAGATTACAACATATCTCATAGAGTTACAAAACCAACTATTCATCCTTACCCTCAACAACATCTCCTGAAGACCCAGCGCTTGGAGCTGCAATAGTGAACACCCATCCCCTAATCGGCTACTACAGTGCGCTTCCTGCCTTCTTAGGCGGTTCCGGACAAGATCTCTAAACGTGTCCCGCCTTTTCATAATTATACCACACCATTGGAGAGGGAGTTCGTCTAGGATGAGGGCAATATGTAGTGATGTGGCCCACCTGACCACAGTTGAGGCACTAGTTCCCACAGGGAACACTTGTAACCATGCCGGCGAGGAGATTCCACAAAAGGATGTGAAATCGGTCGGCAAAAATCACGTCGAAAAAGCAAAATAAAATGCAAAATGCAGGAGTCACCACCTAGTCTATTATGGAAGACGAGGAAAACCATAAACATGAAAAATCATGCAAACAATAAAAAGAAAGGTCTACGAAAA
>JAMKQA010034184.1:0-10413 GCA_024699735.1 Posidonia australis | reverse complement strand
CTTTCCCATAGCTTTGAAAGGCCTCCCCAGGTTTAAACCAACACTTGTAGTTTTCCACAAATCCTTTCTTACATAAATGTATTTCAACATCCCTTCTCAATTGTTTTTTCAATAGTGCACATTTTTTACAAGGACATATAATCCTTCCATCCCTTTCCACAATACCCAGACCTTGATTATATGTAAATTCCACAAACTCTTGAATCCCATTCAAAAAACTCATACAGACTTTTTCATTCACGACTCGTATATACATCCAATCACGATCACAAGACATTTCTCTCTACAAAAGAAAGAAATGATAAGATGTCTATATGTCTAGATTGAAAGAAAAACATGAAGACATTTGAATAAAGAATGTGACTTAAATATCACATTACAATAAGATAATTTATGATAATAGAATAATAGAAAATGAGCAAGAAATTGGAAATGAGAAGAACAAGCTTTATCAAATAAGATTGGTGCCTATATCTCTTCTTAATATTTTTTGCTTTATCAAGAAATTGAAAATGAGAAGAACAAGCAATAGGGTGTTGTACAAGCATACCTATAACTAACAAACATGGCTAAGTGAATGGTCTTAACTTGCTGGTCCAAGTACGATGTAGTACAGTGGATTAATGGGATAACACATTGTAGTAAAATTGAATACACCACATTTTTCAAGTTGTTATATCTTCATTTTTGCAAGCCTTCACAGATTCAAGCCTCCCCCATCCCAAGTTCTACATTGACCTGGGCACTTGAGCCTACACACTCCTTGTATAGCTCACTATGGTTTTGACAACTGGAAATGTGTTCTTAGCAGATTGTAGCCAGGATGATTGCAGCGGAAACTCGAAGAAATCTGAGAAAATCAAATTGAGGAAAATAATCCTCATTCGGGACAATGTCGGCATTAAGCCTGTTAATGTACGCCCTCGGGAGATGGAAAACCAAATCAAGTCAAAATCGTGAAAGTCGGAAGAAATCCGAGAAACGATGGGAAAACCAAGCTTGAAAAGAGTTTAAAATGCATGCATGATGTAAGGAAGAAATCACGAGAAAATATGCATGAAAAATAGCAGCAAAATGTGCAAAATGCATGCAAGAGTGTAAAAATGTAAATTCCAGGGGCTTTTGTGCAAAATTCCCAAATTCTGAGTGAAAGCTGAAATTCCAAAGTTAAATCAGCAAAAATACATAGAAAAACACATTTTATGGAATTTTGAAGAAATCTGGGGTCAAATGTGCAAATTTGTGTTTTTTTTGTCAAATTGAAGGTTCTTAGGGATTAAAATGCAATTTTGTCATTTAAACATGCATTTAATGCAATTCTGTGGAAATTGAGGGTAAAATATGCAAGAAAAAGAGTCCATGTTTGAAAACAAAAATTTTTAGGGACTGGCATGCAAATTTACCCTAAAAACATGCATTTAGTGAGAAATTTGTAAAATTCAGTGTCTAAAATGCAATTTAAGTCACATTTGAGCAAATATTTGAATTCCTAGGGTTCAATTTGCAAATTAGACAGAGAAGCATGCATTCATAATTATTTCTACAAAGTTCATGGTTTTTCTGTGCAAAAATGGACTTAAATGCATAAAAAGAAACTCTGGGGGTTTTTGTCAAACTTTTAAGCCTGGAAAACATTTTTAAAAACTTACAGGGGTCACATTGCAATATTTTCAAATCAAACTTTATTCAAACGATTTAAAAAATTGTGTAGGGACCTAAAATTAAAAAAAAAGGACCTATGTGTAAGAAACTAAGGACCTAAATTTAACAAAATAAAAGTTACAGGAGTTATTTAAATGAAAACTATTATTATTATTTTTTAAAGAAAAGGAATTGACGGTCGCCAACGACGGAACTCCACCTTCGATGACCGTCGGGGGGGGGCTCTCATAGGCTATCCCATGGCCTGATCTACGATCAAACCTCACGGGGAGTAAGAAGAGGAGGAGAAGGAAAGATCCAATGGTCTGGATCGATGGCTCAACAGTCGGAAGAGGCTGCCCATCTCCCTCGCTGTCACGGCACTCTCGTGACATCGTTGGAGAAGAAGGAGGCTTCAGAAGGCTACGGTGCGGCGCTCAGGGGTCCCACGAAGCTTGGAGGTGACAAGTGGAGCATTTCCCCTCTTCCATAAATATGAATGGGACACTCCTCGGACCTCGTTCACCGTCGACGCGATCCAACTCCAGCGAGCTCGACTGCGGAGGTGATCCAGGGCTTGAGGCTTGGCTTCGATGGCTCCAGAGTGTTGGAGGCGCGTCATGGAGTGTTTATGGAGGCTTGGAGAGGCACGGCGGAGCTGGAGGCACGTAATCAGTCTTCTTCCCCGATGATGGCGAAACGTCGTGACTCTGGCGACGAGCTCTTGGAGGCTCAGCGAGGTGTTGAAACGACACGCAGAGGGTCGGAAGAGCTTGAGGGAGACCAAGGGAAGAAGATCCAATGCTCTGGTGCTCGAATCAACCAGTGGATTCGCGCCCCAACCTAAGCCACCAGAAAATTACTTCGGCAAAGCCAAAAACGCTGATTCCAGCTAGAGAAAACCTCTGGCATGTCTGGAATCACTCTGGGAAGGTGGAGGGAAACTAGAGAAGCTAAAATTGAAATAAATTGAGGTCTACAGAGGGTGTACCTGGTCTGGCAGTGGAATTAACCGTCGGAGCTCGCTGGAGATGGCTAGAAACTCTAATTTCTCTCCTCCATGAGCTTCCTCTCTCTTCTTGGAACTCTCTGGTTGCTCTGGTTGGGAGGAAAAGACTTGGGGAGCTCTCCTCTCAAATTTTTCCAAATCCCTCTCTCACTTGCAAATGGGGCTATTTATAGGCTTCCCATGGCTTGGTTGGTTGTTATGGTTAGAGTGGGAGGTGATCAAGGTGGTTAGAGTTGTTTGGGTGAAGTGGGAAGTGGTTAAGGTGGTTAAGAAGAAGTGGGAAGTTGTTAAGGTAGTTAGATTGAAGTGGGAAGTGGTTATGGTTGTTGGAGTGAAGTGGGAAGTGGTTATGGTTGTTAGAGTGAAGTGATTAAGGTTGTTGGAGTGAAGTGATAAGTGGTTAAGGTTGTTGGAGTGAAGTGGGAAGTGGTTATGGTTGTTAGGGTTTGAGATTTAAATTTAATTTTTAATTTTGGGTTTTATTTAAGGTTTTGAATTAATCCTAGGATTTTGGATCAATTATAGGGTTTTGGATTTGATTATAAATTTTATTTAGAATTTTGAATTAATCTTTGGATTTTGGGATTAATTCTAGGGTTTTGGGATTGAGTTAGGGTTTTTAGGGTCTAGTTAGGGTTTTTATGGTTTATTTAGGGTTTTATGCCTTTGTTTAGTTTTTTTAGGGTTTTTCTAGGGTTTTTATGATTTTTTAATGTTTTTTAGAGTCCTTTTAGGGTTTTGTCCATTTGCAAGCATATCAGGGTGTCTACAAATGCCCCTCCCTAAGCAAGTTCGGAGAACGAATGGAACAGAGACCGATGCTCAGGGTTGACAAAGACACCCCACCCCTTCTTACAAGGAAGAGAGATCTGGAGGAGGAGATCATCACTCGGAGTTGACAAAGATGTTTTGTCCGAAGCTGCAAGAAAAAGTTAGTTATTGGCAATCAGCTGCCAATCGGTGAATGCACCAGAAGTCCTATCTTGTCTCCCTGAACGCCATAGTCAAAGCCAACATCAAAGAAGACAACATTAATGACAAATGCTGACAAGTTGACGACCAATCAACTCCTAAAAGACATGACAGGTTATCACACTTATCGAGAAAAGCCCCAGACAAGACTCACGGTGCTTGTCAACCGAAAAGCTACTGGTCACGGAAGTCATCTAGGTAGTTCAAGCTACCAGCTAAAAAGGAGGGAAGGAACAAGGAGAGTGGGGAATCGATCGGGCATCACAAGTGTTGCCCGGGTAGTTCGGTATACCAGCCCAAAGGAAGGAGGAAAACAGTTTGCTTTGATTCCATCCATTTGGAGTGGAATTCAAAACAAAGGGGGGCACCGTCGATACCAAACTCATTGAGTAAAGGCCGAATGGGGCATGGTAGGTTTCAGACCAACCGACCAAGAAGGGAATAATTGGTAAGTTACGGACTTAACAACCAATGGGAGAATGGTAAGTTTCGGACTTACCGACCAAAAGGGAGAGTGGTAAGTTACGGACTTACCGACCAAAAGGGAGAATGGTAAGTTTCAGACTTACTGACCAGAGGGAGAATGATAAGTTTCAGACTTACAGACCAAAGAGAGAATGGTAAGTTTCAGACTTACCGGCCAAAAGGGAGAATAGTATTCGGACTTGCCGACCAAGGAGAGAATAGTAAGTTTCGAACTTACCGTCCAAAAGGGAGAATGGTAAGTTTCGAACTTACCGGCAAAAGAGAGAATGGTAACTTTTGGACTTACTGGCCAAAAGGGAGAATGGTAAGTTTCAGACTTATCAACCAAGGAGAGAATGGTAAGTTTCGGACTTATCGGCCAAGAGGGAGAATGGTAAATTTCGGACTTACCGGTCGAGAGGGAAAATGGTAAGTTTCGGACATACAGGCCAAAGGGAGAATGGTAAGTTTCGGACTTATCGGCCAAAAGGGAGATTGGTAAGTCTCGGACTTACCGACCAAAGAGAGAATCGTAAGTTTCAGACTTACCGGCCAAATGGGAGAATGGTAAGTTTCTGACTTACCGACCAAAAGAGAGAATGATAAGTTTCGGACTTACTAGCTAAAGAGAGAATGGTAAGTTTTGGACTCACCGACCAAAAGGGAGAATGATAAGTTTTGAATGAACCGACCAAGAGAGAGAATGGTAAGTTTCGGACTTACTGGCCAAGAGGGAGAATGGTAAGTTTGGGACTTATCGACCAAAAGGAAGAATTGTATGTTTCGGACTTACCGGTCGAAAGAGAGAATGGTAAGTTTCAGACTTACCAACCAAGAGAGAGAATGGTAAGTTTCGGACTTACCAGCCAAAAAGGGGAATGGTAAGTTTCAAACTTATCAGCCAAAAGGAGAATGGTAAGTTTAAGATTTACCAGTCAAAAGGGAGATTGGTAAGTTTTGAACTTATCGGCCAAAAGAGAGAATGGTAAGTTTCAGACTTACCAGCCAAAAGGGAGAATGGTAAGTTTCGGACTTACCGGTCAAAGGGAGAATGGTAAGTTTCGGTCTTACTGGCTAAAAGGGAGAATGGTAAGTTTCGGACTTACCGGCCAAAAGGGAGAATGGTAAGTTTCGGATTTACCGACCAAAAAGAAGATTGCTAAGTTCCCAGTGCCAAGTCAGCAGGCAGAAGAAGGTAGAATCCTGAACAATCAAGGACATGTTGTCGCAATAATCTATTCTACATCAAACATAAGCATCAAACAAGCTGGCCAGAAATGTTCTGATGAGTTTTATTATCAGAGTCAATGAAATGATTACATGTATTTTAACTTGCAAAGAACCAGTAACATGACATGAATGTTAAGAAACTACGCCATCCCTGCATCTCTTGGAACCCGAGGCTTTGGTAAATAGCGTATGGCTCGGGGCAGCACTGCAGATTGACCAGGCCTCTTCGACTTCGGCTTCGTAATCTGCTGTGCAACTTTTCCCCTCTACGACTGTAAGATCCCTCGATCGTATAGAGCCACCGAGTAGGCGAGATAGCTCCTTAGTCATAGTGTAGGAGCTCAGGGGGTATTCTTGGAATCGTTCTGGCATTTGCCCTTGAACAAAGGAATCTTGCTGATAACCGAACTGCCACATCACATGGACAGGGTGATATTCAACTCCACCAGTCAACCCCAGCAGGACGATAAGATGCATGTCGGCTGTGTTGAAGAAGGCCTCAAAGTTATGAGCAGTCGAAGGAATAATGTGCCAGATGACTTTCTATTTTGTCAAGCTCGTCGTGGCAGATCATTTAGCAGACTTACTCTTACCAAAGTACCAACCCTTGCAGACTCAATTCTCTGATGAGGATATATTGTTCGCCATGGAAGAGGAAGAGTCAATGGACCCTCGAGGTAAAGATTAGTGGCAGCTTTACTTTGATAGCATAGTTAACAGGAGAGGCATGGGTATCGGTGCGGTGCTGGAAACTCCGTAGGGCCAAATGATCCCGCTTGCTCGAAAGTTAACCTTTGTGTGCACCAATAATGTGGCAGAGTACGAGGCATGTATTCTTGGCTTGCAGGCAGCATTAAAACATGGTGCACGGAAACTACATGTGCATGGTGATGCCATGTTAGTTATCTCTCAAGTTAATGGCAACTGGAGAACCAAAGACCTGAAATTGGTTCCATACCACAATCATCTCGTAAAGCTGATGGCCAAGTTTAAGGAGATACGCTTTTCCTTTATGAACAGGGCCAAGAGTGCTTACGCAAATGCATTAGCCACTCTTACATCCTGGTTGTCCATACTAGAGGATGACACAGTGAAAGTGTTGGTAACCTACACAGACCAGCCAACACACTGCATGAGCATAGAGGAAGTAGATTCCACAGCAGAGCTCCCATGGTATCATGACATCAGAGCTTACCTGGAAACTGGGAGTCACCATCCAAATGCATCAGTGGCAGATAGAAAAACCATGGTCTAGCTGGCCTCAAAGTATGTGCTTGGAGGCTGATACCGTAATGTTGCAAGTGCATGCCGGGACATGCGGGCCTCACATGAATGGAGTATTATTGGCCAAGAAAATAATGTTACAAGGTTATTTCTGGTCAACCATGGAGACAGACTGCTGTCAATTTGTGCGAAGATGTTATAACTGTTTAGTCCATGGCAACTTTATTCATGCACCACCACAACAACTCCATAGCATGTCGTCGCCCTGGCCTTTCTCAACATGGGGAATAGACATCATCAGAGCTATTCACCCAGCAGCTTCCAATGGACATCAGTACATCTTAATAGCAATTGATTATTTTACAAAATGAGTAAAGGCAGCTTCTTACAAGATAGTAACTGCCTCCGTGATAGAAAAGTTCATCAAGAATAACATCATTACTAGATACGGGGTCCTGCATTCAATCATTACTGATAATGGGACAAATTTCACAGCCAAAAAGGTTGAGGATTTCCTACAGGAGTTCCATATCAAGCATCACAAGTCCTCCTCATACCGTCCTCAGATGAATAGTGTTGTAGAATCCGCCAATAAAAATCTAACCAAGATTCTTAAAAAGATGGTGGAAACACATAAGGACTGGCATGACAAGCTCCCGTACGCTTAGTGGGCTTATAGAACATCAGTCTGAACTTCAGCAAGAGCAACTCCATATTCTCTGGTATATGGCATGGAAGCAGTCCTACCAATAGAGGTGGAGATACCGTCGGTCAGAGTCCTGAAAGAAGTAGAGCTGGAAGAGGCAGAGTGGATTGAGGACCGCCTTGTTCAACTAAACTTGATAGATGAGCATCGATTGCAAGCTATGCATCATGCACAATGCTATCAGAAACGCATGGCCAAAGCTTATTAGAAAAAGGTCTGACCAAGAAGCTTTTTGCCAGGAGACCTAGTCCTGCGAGCAATACATCTCCTTGATAGTTGTGGCAAGTTCAGGCCCAACTGGCGTGGACCATTCATGGTCAAGCAAGTCTACTCTGGAGAAGCTGTCTTCCTTGAGGACACGGACTGCATTGAACAATCAGAGCCAGTTAATTCATGCTACCTGAAAAAGTACTATCAGTGATCATAAACAGTGTGTCCACACTCTACGACACTGACACTTTCCTCCATGCATGCATAAATTCCTGTTCTTCTACATCCATGTAGCCTTGCATCACAGCACATACTAACCCTCATTCAGTAGATGCATATATAGGCCGATGTTTGTTTCCATCATCACATGCATGGATCTTAGTCAGGTGATGATAAGTGGGATAAGCCTACCAATGTTGGGAATGTGTAGCACCTCCTCAGGTAGATACTATTCAGGAACCTAGGGAGAGAGGGAGCTACCTTTCATTGTGTATTGGGCGAAGTGTCCAGGCCGCTGAAGGACCCTACACCTCCCAGAGGGAGATAAAATGTTAGGGGTGAGAATGAGAGCGTGAGAAATAAAACAAAATATATATCTGTGAAAGGGCATAAAAGAATAAGAAGATAGAAACCGCAGATAAAAGTCAGCCCTAAAAAGAGAAGCATGACGGATAGCAATGTCCCTCCAATTTATCTTGGAGAGGAGTAGGAGTGAATAACTGGAAGACATGTTCCAAAAGGGCCTAGCCAACCCTTTAAACAGCAGCAGCTCTCCACCATAGACCAGGTACCTTTTACCTCCAAGCCAAGGATAGGGTGAACCCACATGCCTATGAGGGAGAAAGAATAAAGAATGAATAAAATAAAAAAAACAGGGGTATGGTCCAGTGGGGTTTGGAACGGAGTCTAGGACACAATGTCGCATTTCCAGAGATCCACCCAAAAAACTAGGGGCTTGAATAGAGTCTCATGAGGTTTGGAGTTACCATTCCCTTGTATACTTGGCAATACGCATTCCAATGCTGAGGGCGCTAATAAGATCCCATAAATAATTCAGCATGCATACATTTCTCTCCACAAGCATCATCTTAGAAGCGTCACAGAGTATTATCTGGTTCTCTTAGCTAGGGTATGATAACAACTCTTAGTCTAAGAGAATCAGGAGGACATCGCCTAAACCAGGAACATGTAAGCTGCTCTTATTGGTTAAGGCCATTTATGTCAAACCAGGGGCATGTCAGCTATCCTATGGTTAGACACACTGAGCCAGTACTTAACTAGGGTCATGTAAGCTGCTCTAACTGGTTAGGAGGCATCCATGTCAAACCAGGGGCATGTCAGCTATCCTATGGTTAGATGCATTAAGCTAGTGATCGACTAAGGGCATGTCAGCTACTCTGTAGGTCAAGGATCCCAGTAATCTATTGGGAGGCACAGTCATCAAACAATCCCGATCCCACAGGTTTGATGGTTATATCTCAGTACTTGGGTACCTGGTCATAACCGGTTGGTAACCAGGGCCTTCCCTCAGGGTTGTGCACAAGATTTAGTCTGTTCAACAGCTCTCTGTTCAGTCGGTTGTAGTTTTCAGCTTTGGGCCAGTTTTTATGATTCTTTCAATACCTTTGCACTGCATCTTTTATCTGTCTACACTGGATTTGCTAAGTGCTATTGAACAAAGCAAAGTTGAATCTGTTTCTAAAACAATGTTTTGAGCATGTCCTGTAGGAGATCGTTTGCCCTTTCTAGGGAGGCTTGAGTCAAAGAAAGCTGAAGCGCCTTACAAATCATGGGTTTCCCAACGATGGTTGTGCCCACACACTGCTCAGATGTTCTCCAAGCATGGATCAGGCAGTTAAAAGAAAGCGATTGTGACAAGTTACAGATTTGAGGGATCTCTTCAAAGCTTCTAGATATCGCAAAGGTGGAGGTTTCTTGATACTTCCTGTGTGCAGCTGCTTGATTCTGGAAGCCAGGTTATCATGTATTCCGCTTTGGGATAAACGAATTGACCCTAACCTTGGAGGAGGTCCACAAAATATGTTGTCTACAAAAGTTCGTAGGATCCACCGTGTTTATGCAGCATGACAGGTATTCCTCAGTCTTGAGTGAGCTAAATGGCCTATCAACCAGTGATTGTGGTCGCCAGCTCATCTGTTTAGATGGACATTTTCGCATGCTGTAGTTAGCTTACTTTGACAAAGCAGCCAGAATCCGCGCCTCCCTGGGTGACTGAATGCGCGCCTCACTGGGTAAACATTGAAGTCGCCGAGATTGCTGTGGCAGTTGTCACCCGTCAGATAGATTTAGCCCCAGTCATCTTAGTAGAAACTTACCAGGCTCTGGACCGATCACTGCGGCGCTGCCGACACTTTTATGGCTGTGGAGCTTTTGTGCAAGTATGGTTGGCTGCACATCTAGGTGTAGAAGTATTACGCCTGTAACGATGAACCTTCGAATCCTATTATCAAAGCGGCCATGCGCGGACGCTCACCTCAATTCGGAAGGAGTACGAGCGATTAGAAAGCCTGACAGAATAGAAAATCATTTGGTGCATTATTCCTTCGGCTACTCATAACTTGGAGGCCTTCTTCAACACAGCCGACATGCAGCTTATCGTCTTACTGGGGTTGACTGGTGGAGTTGAATATCACCTAGTCCATGTGTGACCGTGACCGACCCAGAGGGAGGGGGAAGGTGGAGACCACAGCCATGCCAGGATGGCGAAGGCACAAGGATAGGATAGGAGAAAAAGGAAAAGGAAAGGAGTCGCCACCTAGTCTTTTTAGGGAAAGACGAGGAAAACCACGAAAGGATGAATGCATGGGATGCAGATGGGAAGGCTGGATGTCTGCTAACCAGAGGATGGGTAAGGATTCCTATTATGCACGAGGAAGGTATTAGACACCCTCGTACGCCCGAGAAACTCGGTCTTTCTAGTCCAAATGCTTGCTAA
>JAMKQA010034183.1:0-28561 GCA_024699735.1 Posidonia australis | reverse complement strand
CATCTTGTTTGCTTTCTGCCTTTTTTGGTGTTTTCTTGGTTTTCCTCGTCTTTCCATTAAAAGACTAGGTGGCGACTCCTTTCCTTATCCTTTTTGTCTTCCCTTTGGTGTTTCCAAGTCTTGTCTCTTCCTTCGGATTCACCATTTTCACCGTGACTGTATCGGACCTCCCAGTGTGTTTTCGCACACCGGAGTAAGGTTTGGTGAACCGCGCCCAGGGGTTCCACCGGCATGGTCACGCTTGCCAAAGTCCACCAAAGTCCATTTAGGCCCACTTAGGCCCATTTAAGCCCATGAAGGCCCGTAATGTGTCAACACATATCTTCTTCCTTTTCCAACCCAATAGCCCATTTCCTTTTCTTTTCTTCACCTTGTAAACCCATCATTCCTCATTGTTTTCACCAAAACCACATGAACCCAACATCCAACCATTGACCAGCAACTCCTCCATCCAACCATCCATCTTCTAGCCCGCTGACCAGTAACAACACTCTTCAAGCTTGAGCCCTCCACAAACCAGAGCCACCGGATGCCTCACCGCGATCTTGGACGGCCCTCGATCACTATCGGCGAGCAAGGGGACAAGATGGAGCGTGGAGGACAGCAGGTTGTTAGGTCGATAGTTGGTTAGGAAGGTGGTTAGTCTGTTAGGAAGTTAGTTAGTGGGCTGGTTGTTAGGATTCTGGTGGTGGGTTGTTACAGCCGCCGTCGACCTCACCTATAAAAGGAGGTGAACAGAGCGAGAATAAAAAGAGGAGAAAAAAAGGAGGAGAGATCCCAGAGCTTTGAGGTGTCTTCCAGTGGCATTCCTGAGCGCGACAGCCAGCCCTAGTGCCTTCCTCAGCCAGCTCCGGTCGTTCGCGCCACTGCCAGACCAAGTACGCCCTCTATTCGCTTCCCTTGCCTTCAATTCTAGTTTCCTAGGATTCCTTGAGTCTTCCCGAGTCGATTCCGATCAATCCGGAGGATTCTTCTGGTGGGATTCAGCCCCCAGGCCTAGCCAGAGCTGTTTGTCGGTGGCCTAGGTGGGGGGGCTGGTCCAAGGCACGGCTTTGGCCCCAGAGCATCAATCCATTCTCCCTAGACCTCCCTCTTGCCTCTCCGCTCCTCCGCACGCCGCTCCAATGCCTCCTGAAGCCTCCACCAGAACCTCGCCGTAATCGTGCAAGACGCCGTCACCGGAAAAGATGATCGGAGCCAGAGAAGGAGTGCATGCCTCCAGCCCCCCCGTGCCGTTTCGAGCCTTCAGAAAGCTTCCACGGTGCCCCCTAAGTACATCGGAGCCTCTAGAGCGGAGCCATGACCTCAGAAACATGCCTGCAACCTTGCTCGTCAAAGAAGAGGACGTCGAGGGCAGTCGGAGCCCCCTCTGCGTCATCGTCTACCATTTGAACCCCTGGAAGAGAGGAGATGCTCCTCAACGCCCCTCCGAGCCTCCTGGACCCTTGGATCGCCACACCGCAACCTTTGGAGCTCTCTTCTTCCCCAACGCTGTTGTCGGAGTGCATCGACGGCGAGGGAGGTGGGAGGTCCACTCCTGCCGTTGGATTCTCGATCCAATCCGTTGGATCTTCTCCCCTCCTCTTCTTGCTTCCCGTGATCAGACCACGAGAGCCCTTCCAGTAGCCCCCTCCGGCGGTTGTCGACGGCGGAGCTCCGTCGCTGACGGCTTCGTTGTCTATTCCTTTAAAAAAATTAAAAAAACATTTTCTTTGAATAAAATTCTATAACTTTTGTTTGTTACATTTAGGTCCTTTTCTTTATTGCATTCAGGTCCTTTTCTTACATTTAGGTCCTTGATCATTTTTCTTAATTTGTTTGAATAAAGTTTTAACTGAAAATATTGCATTATGCCCCTTAAGTATTCAAAATAATGTTTTCCAGGTTTACATATTTAACACAAACCCCCAAAGTTTCTTTTCATACCTTTTAATCCAACATATTTGCATAAGAGACCCTGAGCTTTCTTGAAATCTTTCTGAAAGCTCATTTTTCTGATTAATTTGCATTTAAGCCCCTACATTCTTCTGAAATCATCCAGGATGTTGTTTTTGCTGGTTAAATTGCACTTCAGCCCCATAAGTTTTTGAAAACTTCTTTAAAGCATGTTTTCTCAGGGTAAATTACATTTTAACCCTCCGTTTCTTCTGGAATTCTTCTAGATGCTTTATTCTACTGGGCAATTTGTAATTTAGCCCCTGTACTTCACTGATTTTACTCTGAATGCCTGTTTTCTAGGGTAAAATGACTTTTTTGCCCCTGAAACTTTCTAGAACCTTTATGAATCATTTTTCCTTGCATTTTACCTTGAGTTTCCGCTGAATTGTTTTAAATGCATGTTTTAGTGGTAAAATTGCATTTTAGCCCCTAGGAAGCTTCATTTTGACTAGGGATGCACATTTGGCCCCAAATTTCTTCATAATTGCATAGATTGTGTTTTTCTATGTATTTTTAATGAGTTGGGCTTCAGAATATTAGTTTTAATCAGAATTTGGGCTTTTTGCACAAAAACCCCTGGAATTTTCATATTTGCACTCACACTTGCATTTTGCATATCTTTTCACATCTTTCCGTGCAAGTTTTTTTGCTTTTGCTCACGCATTCCTAGCTTGGTTTTCTCGCCGCTTTCCAAATTTTCCTGGATTTCGCCTTTAGACTTGTTTTGGCTTCCATCACCCGAGGGCATATGGTAAAATGCTTCACAAAGCCGACATTGTCCCGATATGAGGATTATTTCCCCCTTTTTGATTTTCTCGGATTTATTCCAATTTCTGCTGTTTTGCGAGACGCTTTCCGAGAATTTCTTGATTTTCATGATTTTCCTCATCGCCTAAGGGCATACTGTAAAGCGGCATTCTCAATGTCTACATTTGGCTCTCGGATTAACTTTTCCCTTTGTTTCATTTCTTGTCTCTTTGATTTAGCATGTTTTCAGTCGTATTTAGCATGAGCATATTGAATAAGTAAGCATACATTCATTGACCATTGACAATAGGGAATCCTAGAAAGACCGAGTTTTCTCGGGCGCATAGGGGTGCCTAACCCCTTCCCCATGTGTAACCATAATCCTTACCCTTTCTCTGGCCTGCATTCATTTGTGTAATTATCCATTAGGCACAGAGCACACACATACATTTTGCATCTTGTTTGCTTCTCGATTTTCTTGTGTTATTTTTGGGTTTTCTTGTCTTTCCCCTAAAAGATTAGGTAGCGACTCCTTTTCTTATCCTTTTTTATCTTCCCTTGGTGTTTCCGGGGCTAGTCTCTTCCTCTGGATTCACCATCTTCGCCGTGACCATATCGGGTCTCCTATTGTGGTTCCACACACCCGGTAGTAGGAGAGCCGCACAAGGGTTCCACCGGTATGGTCACATCGGGTCTTGGAGGTATGAGACTCCCTAACTGACGTCTCAAGGCTAGGGTTGTAGTTTGTGGGTTGAGGTGTCTTGTGGCATGATGGGGAAGTGTGATACTTTTGCTATCAATGTGAGCACTAAGGCTCGGTTGTCGTCGGTTGTGGAGCTATTACACTCCCTCTTGAGCACAGTGTGGAGGACACCGTGAGGTAGTATACCTTGTGGTGGTTAGTGCGGGTGGGACATGTGCCCCGTAGCTGGTAGGGTCTTGAGAGACGGGACTGCCTTCTTAGGAAGGGATTGGCTTTGTGAGGGTTCTCCAGGTAGGGTGAATCGCAGGACGATGCGGCTCCTGCACAGGATGGCACGTCATGCCAGTGAAGACGTCATGGTCGCTCCTCTGTGGACTGCTTGTGGCTAGAGTTTAGTTGCCTCGCGTCGAGCTTCCTGACTCACTATGTGTGGTTTTGGCTATTGAAGGCCTCGTTCATGGTTTTGGGCTGATAGAGCCCCAGTTGTTTTTTTGGTCGGTGTGGGCTTGGTTTTGTGGGATTTCAGTGAAAGTGATTGCAAAATGAATTTAGAAGGAAAATTAATGTAGTTTTGTTTTCCACTATTTTGTGGGGTGCGTGTTGGGTGACTTTTGTCTCTCACGCTTTCCTTGTGTTTTTGGGTTGCTGGTGCAGGCCTACATGAATTTAGCATAGAGCATATAGTTTGGAGTTTTGTTACCGCAGACATAGGTTCCTGGTAGTTGATATTTTTTGTTTAGCTTTTAATTTCTGGTAATTTTTTTTTTTTTTAAATTATCATGGGAAATTTGGGGTGTGACACTTACAGATGCTGGTTGTACTAGTTCCACATTTGTAATAATCAATTAGGGGAGCATAGAGTTCTGGCTCGTCTGAATAGGTGTCTTACTAACATGCATGCCAGTGATCTCCTGGTGAAGATTTCCAATCATCGTAGGGTGCATTCTGATCATTCTCCTTTGTTGGTTCAAGTGGATAAGCATTACAGCTTAGGTCCCCATCCTTTTAAATTCTTAGACGTATGGCTGGATGATGCTTCATGTTTACAGGTTATTAAGTATTCTTGGCAATCTCCTGTTATGGATTATGGTGACATGTCCTTACATTGGTTACATAAAATGGATAACCTAAGCCAGGCATTGGTATTATGGAATAGGAGGGTGTTTGGCAATATTTTTGAGAACGTGAAGAAGGCTAAGGAGAGGATGGCTCATGCCCAAGCTCGTCTAGATGAAGACTATAATTCTGAGAAGTTGAGTGATGTTATTCAAGCATAGCAAGAGTTGGATGTTGCCTTGAAGAGAGAGGAAAAATTTTGGCATCAAATAGCTCACTACCGTTGGCTTCAGGAGGGTGATAAGAATATAGGTTTTTTCCATAACGTGGTCAAGTAACAGCGTAAACGTGCTTTCATTAATGCTATAACGGACGACAGAGGTATTTGGCTAGAGGATGAGGCTCAGATTTTGGAGGCTAGGGTAGGTTTCTATAAGAAGTTATTCTCCTCTAAAGGAGGCTGTGTGGACGATTCCTTCTTGGAGTGTATCCCGAGGTTGATATCGGACGGGGCTTCTTTGCAAATCACCAAGATACCTGATGCTTAGGAGATATGGTCTATGTTAAAGGATATGGATAAAGATGTTGCAGTTGGTCTTGATGGTTTTTCACTTTAATTTTATTTCGCTACTGGGAGGTAATCAAGGATGATCTCTATCAGCTTGTGAAATTCTTCATTGTTGGTGGTAAATTTCACAAAAATATTTATGCTTCCATGATGTGCTTAATTCTTAAAGTTGATACTCCAATTTCCTTTGTTCAGTATAGACCGATTAGTGTGGGGAATGTGCCATCCAAAGTTTGTTCCAAAATTCTAAATAACAGGCTTGTCAATTGGCTTCCCAAACTTATCAGCATGGAACAGGCGGGTTTTGTCAAAGGAAGGGATATTTATGACCATATTCAACTTGCACAAGAATTGATTACTGATATAAATAAGAAATGTAGAGGCGGCAAAGTGGTTTTCAAATTAGATATGCTCAAGGCTTATGATAGAATGGAGTGGCATTTTCTTTTAGCTGTTCTCAGACATTTTGGCTTTTTTGAGATATTCATTGATTTGGTGCTTACATCCCTAAATGATAACTGGTTTACTGTTATTATTAATGGCCGCACGTCAAGTTTGTTCAAGTCTACTAGGGGGCTTAAGCAAGGTGATCCTCTCTCTCCCGCTTTATTTATTCTATCTTAGGAGGTCTTCAGTAGAGGCATTGCTTTATTGTATGATAGGGGTGTTTGCAAAAGATTTGCAACGTATGGCAAGGGAAAGTGTCCCTTACACCTTTTCTTTGCAGATGACTCCTTTTTTGTAGAGCTGATAGTGTTTCTATTTCTAATCTAATGGACTATATTGCTAGACATGAGTGTTCTTCAGGGCAACGTATGGGGAAAAATAAATGTAATTATTTTTGGAGGCATCCTATCAGTAGAAATGTAAATATTGAGAGGCTTACTGGCTTCATAAAAAGGGAGTGGCCTCTGATGTACCTGAGGGCTCCTATTGTCGTAGAAAACTTTAAGGGGAGTTACGTCCATTTTTTGGTGGAAAAAATTCAAAGACATATTGATGGCTGGTCTTACAGATTCTTGAGCGTGGCAGGACATATCATTTTGATTAAGAGTGTGTTGTGCTCTATACTCAGTTACATTTTATTAGTGTTGAAGTTGCCTGTGCATATTATTCAGGATATTGAGAAATTGTTTAGAGATTATTTGTGGGGATCAAAGGATAGGAAACATAAGCTTCATTGGGTTTGTTGGAATAACTGCACTCGACCTACTACTAAGTTGGGACTGGGAATTTGGCCTCTTGCTGATTTGCATCTTCCGTTTTTTGTTAAGAATTGTTAGAAGCTTCTTCAAAAGGAGTCCTTATGAAGCTTATTCTGTGTTGCTAAATACAAAGTGGGCCTTCTTAGATGGTACTCTTCTACTTTCTCTTATGCTGCAAATAGATGGAAAGCTCTTATGCAAACTATGCCTTGGGTTCTTTCAAATTCATTGTGGATAATCGACAAGGGTGACGCCAATTTTTGGTTGGATAAGTGGCATCTTGAGGGAACTGTTTTTGAGAGGTTCCAACACTTTCACTCTTTTGATTTGGAAGCTAAGATTGGGGACATCTTTTTTCATAGAGATTTGTTTATTGATCAAGTTGGGGGAGCCAGCCAAGATGTGTCTCAAATGTGGGATGCTTTTTGCCAACTAAATGTGGAGTTCCTAGGGGATAAGGATAAACTTGTTTGGATGCCTCAAGCTGATGGTAATTTTACAATAAAGAGTGTTTTATTTCTCATCCAAGCTAGTCGATCTACTAATAGGTAGTGGTATTGGATGTGGGCTTCTTGTATGCCAGCCAAAATGTCTCTTTTCCTTTGGAAGATAGCTTGGAATGCTGTTCCAGTTGATGCAAACATCCAATCTAGAGCAGTACCTTTTGTTTCAAAATGTAACTGCTGCATGGAGGCTCAAATTGAAACTTTGAATCACCTTCTTCTTCAAGGAGATCTCAGCTATGGTGTTTGGAATTATTTTGCTACTATGTTTCAAATGCAGATAGGGGAGGACGTGTTGGACATGTTAGCCCAATGGTGGGATGGTGGACATAGGTCTTCTTACAGGCTGATGATTGTTTGCTTCCTTCCTAGCGTGATTTGTTGGCATATCTGGGTGGAATAGTGTAATAGATGTTTCTCCATGAAATACAAGGATTGGAGGTAGGTGGCTAGTGAGATTATCTCTGACTGTAATATTATACTAGCTCAAAAATGCTTTTCTTCTTGGGAAGGTAGAACTGAGGTCCTTCTTTCCATGGGTTTTCAAGTGCTAGGTAGCGTTCATGCTTTGTGCATGCTTATTATTTGGCTTCCTCCGAGGGTAGGCCTCAAAGCCAACGTGGATGGCTCTTCTTCTTCGGAGGGAGTTGGTGGTGGTGGTCTTGTTCGTAATCACAAGGGTGTTATACGGTTGGCTATCTCCTTCTAATAAGGCTGAAATATGGGCCATTTGGGATTTGCTATTGTTATGTGAGGAGCAGGATTGTAACGCCCCAAACCCAGACATGTTACCTAAATCATAGTATCATAAGCAAAATTACACTAATTACAGTAAAATTAAATAACTGTAACTAAGGCTCACATCTAGGAAACGATGTGTGGCTAGAAGCTCCGACTTCGGCACCAAAACTCAACTACACCTGAAATCCAAACAAGCACGTGTGAGTGCCATCTAAGTCACCCAGTACGCGCCCCAAGTACACAAAACCACAAAATCTTTGTAAAACCATTAAAATTCAACTTTTTAATTTTTTCAAGGTTTGGTTTTGTTTTGAAAATCCTCTTTTCTTTTTAAAAACATCCTTCCTTTTTTCGTTTTGTTTGAAATCACTTGGGAATTTGATCCCAAATCCATACTCTTTTCAAAACCCATCTTTCTTTTCTTTTCAAATGTTTGGAAATTTATTCCAAATCATATTCTCTTTTAGAAACACACATTTTGCATTTTCTTTTCAAAACATCTGGAAATCATTGTCCAAAACATGTCCTTTTCAATAGTTGGGATTTCTTCCCAAAACCAAAATCACTTCCCCTACCTCCTTACACTTCCCCTCGCCTAAAATGCAATGTCTCTCGGCTCAAAACCAAAATCATACATATTGGCTAGTAACTGGTTAAAACACAATTCTTATTTTATTTTAGGATTTTAAGACCATTCATGAGTCCAATTTCAGACAAACCACATTCCTTTTCATTTCTTGGAAATCAAGTTCTTTTCTTATTCATTTCCACTTTTCTTTACTGTTGTTACCTTGATCAGGGGTAACCAAGCACACAATTAGTAGGCGAGGACATCATTTCCCCTGCCTCCTTACACTGCTGTGGTGAGATTCACCATTCGGGATGCCATCGCCTTGGCCAAACGGTCTCAATCTTTTTCATATATGCACGGGGATACGTCTTTGTCTGACGTCTCATCGGTGACCCAAACAACTAGGTACAATGACTCAGGCTCAGCCTACACCGTCGGTGACCCGAACAACTATGCTTAATAACCTAGGTTCAGCCTACACCGTCACGAGCTCGGTGACCTGAACAACTAGGTACAACGACCCAGGCATAGCCTACACTGTCTCAAGCTCGACAACTACAGTCGTGTCTGGCAACTGGTTTCATTGGAGCCTCATACTCCTACCACGTTGTTGACACCAACCCCCGTGGTTCCTTAACACATTATTAGTGCTTCATTTTCAAAACTCTTTAAGCTTTTCTTTTCAAAATCATTTCCATTTCATTCTTTTTCATTGCAGGAATCTATTTTCCATGCAATACTTGCCCCTCTACTGGGGTCTCAACTCAATTCATGTAAAACCACACACAATCAATTATTTTATTCATTTATAGGGTCTAAAACCCCAAACCATGCCCAAATCCACTGATTTGGGTTCCATATTCCTCTATGTCCTTTACATGGGGAAAACATCGTTAACACGTGCTCAATGTTCATTTAAATCCTTTTATTTCCATTTTTTGTGCCAGGAGATGAAAACGACAGACCGAATTGGAATTCGGTATACCGAAAATCATTGATTCAATATACCGAGTTCCTTCGGTATACCGAAATCCCCTGTTTCGATCGACCGGAAGATTTCGGTCTACTGAAACCAGGGATCCTGGCTTAATCTGTCAAGATTTTGGCATACCAAATTCACCGCAGACAGGGCACACCCTTGTTTCGGTCGACGAAATCGCCAGAAGTGAGAGCCTCGATCAGACCTCCCAAACACACATTAAAAAATACCAATAAATCATGAGGTGTAGACCCTTGAGTCTACTTCAAATCCCCTCAAACCATTTCTCAATCCATTAACTATGTGATTCATATGAAAATCACAAAGGGATGGAGCTCAGTTAAACCTACTGTAGCTTACGTCCCAAATCTTGTTTAATCCCACAAATTTTTCATCCTAACCGCATGATATCTATGTTTCCTTGCATTTCAACTCATTCCCATCCACTTCCCTATTTTTCTATGATTTTACATGCATTTTCTCATTATTTTCAAAGAAATAAAGGACAGAAGGAAGGAAGGGTCGTGTACCTCTCTGACGCCCCCCCGCAACTCTGGTGAGCTCCACCATACCCTGGCGTAGCCTCGGCGAAGCTCCGGCAATCCTCGGCCTCCAATGGATGCACCCACACACTGACCTTCCTCTCTCCCAACTTGCGCGCCTCCCGTTTTCTCCTCCTCCTTTCCTTTCTCGTCGTTTCCTCCCCTGCCCACTCCCCTCCTTCTCTTTATCCTTTCCTCCTCTTGCATCACGTTGGCCGTCCATCGCATCCGAAGAGACGGTGAGGCACGAGCCTCTGTCGCTAGTGGCACGGGTGTGGGGAGGAAGAGGAAGAAGAAGACGGAGGAGGGTGGAAGGGTGTAGCACGTCAGAGAGAAGGAAAAAGAAAGGAGAAAAAAGAAGGAAAGAAAAGGAAGAAAAGACAGGCACACAAATCGAGACGACTGTACATCCTCAAACCAGACTCCACATTGGTCTCAAATCACAAACAAGTGCACAGAAAGCCAACCACAAGCTCACACATCCAAGAAACGATAGATTATTCATTAATGAACCATTTACACAATATTACAATTAATTACATAGTTTACAATTAAAAATGAATAATCAGGCCCAGATGTCACATGGATATACAGGTGGACAAGGTTTAGTTCGATTCCTTGCAGGTGATTCAGATGCTTCAAGGGAGATTGCCACCAGTTGGAGATGCTTGAGTTGGAGTAGGAAAATTCTCAAAAGATTTCACGTAACTTTCTCTCACACTTACAAGGAAGGTAATATGGCTGCAGCTTATTTAGCTAAGGAGGGAGCTAAATCTGGTCTCAACAAGGTATTTCATTCTTATTCTCACCTTCCTAGGATGGTCATGGGTTTTTGTAATCTAGATAGATGGGGTATTCCTTCTATACGTATTAAAGGGAGTATAGGTTAGCCTTTTTTCTCTTCTTCTGTTTTCCAGGGGCATGGGTTTTGGAGAGGAGTCTTTTTAGGCTTTTCTGGGGACCTAGTGATTGAAGGGTTTATATCCTCTTTATGAGGTGTATCATTTCATTTGTATTCTCATCCAATTTTAATAAAAAATTTTGTTTTTTGCCAAAAAAAAATCATGTAGATATTTTAGATATTATCTTTATTTTTTTGGCATTATCTTGAATTAAATATAAGCTATAACATTAAAATGTGATAACTTATCATAAAATCTTATTTTTGGTAAAAATAAAGATAAGCAATATTAATTATCAAGTCACCCAAATTTCAATAATTTTCTGAAATTATTTGGCATTTATAATGATTTATATGATATGCATAGATATTTAAATGTTGGAAAATCATAGAAATTATAATAATTATGGGAAAAATCACGATAACATTTATAAATGTCCTATATGTTATATTAAAGCCCAGGATGACAAATTATATGGAGAGAGATGTCTAGGATTCTCGTTGCCTCTTCGTGCTACCATGAGACTCGCAACCCATTGAGCTAGTGGCTAGTTCTATCGCTTGTCATATTGGTAACATCCTGATCTTTTACGGTTTACCCCCTATAATTTATCTTAATCCATAGAGATATGATAAAAATCCGGAAATACTTTAGAAATTCCATAGGAAAATTTGGAAACTAGGTTATACATCCTTAGGCATGTGATCTGGGACGCCTCAAGGATTCTTATCTTAGATGAACTCTGGGAAATGCGAAAATGAGATATCTACAATAAGGGCTATAAAGTAATAATTAATAAAAAAGAATGTTTAATAACAAACTCCAACACTAATGAAGTAATATTCATAGGATCTAGGAAAAGTAATGTTTATAAAATAAGTGTATCTCATGAATCTAAGAAAGACTTATGCCTTGTAATTTCAAATGATGAAAATTGGCTATGGCATAGGATACATGATCATGCAAGTATGAGTCAATTGTCCAAACTTTCTAAGAATGCAAATGTTATTGGTTTACCAAATTGAATTTTCAAAAAGATAAGCTTTGTGCATGTCAATTTGGAAAACAGTAGAAATTATCTTTCAAAAGCTAATGATATTGTTTCTACTACCAAACCACTTGAGCTCATTCATATGTATCTTTTCGGTCCTAGTAAGACATTGAGTTTTGGTGAAAAAGATATGCACTTGGTTTAGTTAATGACTTTTTTAGACTTACTTGGGTTTTGTTTTTGGCAAACAAGTGTGATGCTTTTCATGAGTTTCAAAAGTTTTCTAAGAAAAATACAAAATGAAAAGAATTCAAAAATCATTAAAATAAGACGTTATCATGGAGGAGAATTTGAAAATGAAAATTTTGAAATATTTTGTGAAGAAAACGGTTTTGAGCATAATTTCTCTTTTACAAGAGTTCCTCCACAAAATGGAGTTGTTAAACAGAAAAATAGAATTTTGCAAGAATTGGCAAGGACCATGCTTTGTGAAAATAATTTTTCAAAGCTTTTTTGGGCCTAAGCTGTTAACACTGCTTGTTATATTTTAAACTGTGTTTCACTTAGATCGATTTTAAACAAACACCTTTTGAACTTTGGTTTGGGAGAATTCCTAAAATTTCCTATTTTAAAGTATTTGGGTGTAAATGCTTTATTCTTAATACCAAAGATGCACAGGACAAGTTCGACTCAAAAGCTGATGAAGGTATTCTTATTGGGTATTCCACAAAAAGTAAGGCTTATAGAATCTACCATAAAAGAACATTAACCATTGAAGAATCAATGCATGTAAAAATTGACGAAAATATAAATGAAATAATTAACATAGAAGAAGAACCTGAAAGTACTCAAACTACATTAAATAATTCAAATAGGAAAATGCTCTTAATAAGTAGAGACTAAAGAAAATCCTAAAACATGGCAATTTTTGTGAAATCATCCTATGGAATTCATCATGGGTGAGCTCTCCAAGGAAATTTTAACTAAATTTAAACTAGACCATGAATGTGCTATTTATGCATTCATTTCATCTATAGAACCTGAAAATGTGAATGAAGCCTGTAATGATGAATATTGGACATTAGCTATGCATGATGAATTAAATCAATTTAAGAGAAATAATGTTTACGAGTTGATTCCAAATCCTTAAAATCATCAAATCATAGGCAATAAATGGATTTTTAGGAATAAGTTAGATGAATCAGGCAATGTGAATAGAAATAAGGCTAGTTTGGTAGCTTAAGGCTATAATTAGGAGGAAGATATTGATTTTGATGAAACCTATGCTCCAGAATCAATTAGGATGTTATTAGCAAATGCTAGTCAATTAGGGTTCACACTATTTTGAATGGATGTCAAAACTGCATTTTTAAATGAAATTATTGAAGAGGAAGTTTATGTTAAGCAACTTCCAGGATTTGAGGTTGAATCATGCCTTGATCATGTTTATAAATTAAACAAGGCATTATATGGGTTAAAACAGGCACCTAGGGCTTAGTATGATAGATTGAAAAGGTTTCTAATTGAAAATGGATTTTCAATTGAATTGATTGACTCCACCTTGTTCATAAAGAAGGTAAATAATAATATATTGACAGTTCAAATATATGTGGATGATATAATTTTTGGATCTACCGATGAAACTTTATATGAAGATTTTGCAAACATTATGCAAAAGGAGTTTGAAATGAGTATGATGGGAGAATTAACTTTCTTCCTAGGATTGCAAATTGAACAAAATGAGTATGGAATTTTTATCAATCAAGAAAAATATTTAAAAGAACTACTAAAAAAAATTTGGAATGGAAAGTAAAAAAATAGCTAAGACTCCCATGAGCACATCCACTAGGATAAACATGGATGAAAATGGACAAAAAGTTGATCAAAAGGTATATAGAAGAATGATTGGCTCGTAGTTGTATTTAACTACTAGTAGACCATATATAATGTTAAGTGTAGGCCTATATGCTAGATTTCAGGCATCATCAATGGAATCACATTTAATGGCAGTTAAACAAATTTTTAGATATTTACAAGTTTTATGGATTATGGACTATTTTACCGTAGAAATTCAAATCTTGAACTAATTGGATATAGTGATGCAAATTTTGTAGGATTCAAAACTAATAGAAAGAGCACTAGTGGCACTTAGCAATTTTTGAGACACTCGTTAGTATCGTGGTTTATTAAGAAATAGAATAGTGGTGCTTTATCAACTACAGAAGTTGAGTATATTGTGGCTGGATGCCGCTGTGCTCAAATTCTTTGGATGAAACAAAAACTTCAAGACTTTGGACTAGTATACACAACCACACCAATATTATGTGACAACACTAATGCAATCAATTTGTTAAAAAATTCCTATGCTTCACTCTAGAACCAAACACGTAGAAATTAGGCATTATTTTCTTAGGGATCATGTAATTAAAAATGATATACAATTGGAATTTATTCCCACTAAAGAACAATTAGCTAACATATTCACTAAACCCATAGACGAGCAACAATTTGTTAAAATTAGAAGGGATTTAGGCATTTGCAAAATCTCTAATATAGTGTAAAAATGTATGGTTCGGCATACCGAAATTATTTAGTTTACCATTTTGTATGCAATTGCGAAAGCTTTCGGTTAATCGAAATTCATTCCAAGAAAAACAAAAACTCCTTGACTCGGTCTACCATTTTTGACCGATCGACTGAAAATCCCTTATTCGGTCTACCATTTATATCCAGTCAGTCGAATTATCCTAAATTTCAGTTTAAAGAATTCCCTAACTTGGTCTTTTGTTTTTGACCGATTGACCAAAATTCATTGACTTAGACTACTGAAAATGTCTAGTTGACTGAATTGAATCGATTTTTACCCTAATATTGAGCAAAACGGTGTATCGATATATTTTTTGCATACCATTTTCTATTTGTTTTGGTCAAATAACCCATTATAAGACCATTATATGAAATGAAAATTTCATATATTTTTGCCCTAAACCAACGACTGCCCTCTTGTACTCTCCCCATCTCCTCTCTATTTCTACCTTATTCACCTCCCAATCTCCAAATTCATTTTACTTCTCGTCCTCAGTCCTCTTCACAAATCCATGGCACCCAAAAAGTGGCTTGCGACCCTGCCCCTAGGAACTAACGCATTGCTTCCTCCTCCTCCGACGACCACCACGGCAACCAAAACCTACATTTTGTCGATCGTGAAGCCAGGATAGCCCATAGAGAAAGATTTGCCAATAATGAGGTATTAACTAGGAGAAAGGTAATATTCTACTCTCTTGATGCTATTAGGTCATTTCTCGAAGTTCAAATGCTTATTCCATTCTTACCTACCATTGGCAGCACTAAGTATTACCCACATCTAGTGTCTAAGTTTTATGCAAATCTTTCATGCTTTGAGTATGTCTGTGACTCATACCTACTAGGTATAGAACTTCCTTTTGACAAAATCCTCATAGGAAAACTTTTGAAAATACCTTCCACTATGCTAGATATAACCCTAACCTTTGAAGAATTGGATTGGTCATACTTAGATATCAATAAAACAATTTCCATCAACAAAAGGAGCACATTTAAACTCAATAAGTTGAATCAACTCACCAAGCAATCAAAGATTATAGCCTCTATAGTTGCAGCCAATTTAGTTCATAAGAAAGGACACTTTGATGAACTCAATGAATTGGCTTGTAAGGAAGTCTATGCGATCACAAAAAGAATACCTGTCAACTGGTCTAGAATCTTAATAGATTGTATGACTCATCTCAAGACCAAATTATTTTATGGCCCTTCCCTCACATACCTATTTGAACATTATAGTGTCCCATTAGCTCATGAGCCATATCTTCTAGTCAAATCCAAACCATTAGACTTTGTTGCCATTGATAAAATGGAACAAGCCTTGGAAAAATAAAAAAAGACTTAAAAGTCTTAAGACCTCCTCGGCATCCACCTCAGATGCACAACAAAGAGGATGAACATGAAAGTTCTGATGAATCTGAGGATGACTGCAATATCGGCTCAAATTGGATCTCTTCAAGCCGACTTTGCTGCCATCAAGCAACAACAAGAGGACAATAATCATTCTTCATGTGAATGGCACAAACAGATCTTAGAGGATATCTGTAGATATCTCATTTACGCATTTTCGAGAGTCCATCTAGGATACAAACCTTTGAGATGTCCTAGATAGCATGGATAAGGAACTATAACATATTTTTTAGATTTTCCATAACTTCTTTAAAAAACATTTGTGATTTTACTTACTTTAAGGTCGTTAGTTGTGGCAGAGCTAACTTACTCGAGCTAGTGGTAGGTTCAAGCCCCTTGAGTATTTTAATCTTAAAGTAGATGTTTTTATGATTTAATGGAATTTCTAAAGTATTTCTGAGCTTTTAAAGCATCTCAGTGGAACAAGATAAAAGACAGGGGGTAGAACATAAAAGATTAGGATGTTGCCTATTGAGTAGGTGACATGTCTTGTTGCTGCCCAAATAGGCGACGTGATGTCTAAGCACCATGTATATAGGCGACATACTTTTTGGGATCATCTCTCTAGCCAATTTTTTATCCCAGTCCTTAATATGACATATGAGACATTTGTAAATATTATCACGATTTTTCCTATAATTATTGTGATTTCTATAATTTTCCAACATATAAATATGAATGCATATTATATAAATCATTATAAATGCTAAATAATTCTAGAAAATTATTGAAATTTGGATGACTTGATAACTAAGATTACCTATCTTTATTTTGCCAAAAGTGAGTTTTTTTTTATAAGTTAACACATTTTAATGTTATAGCTTATATTTAATTCAAGATAATGCTAAAAAAAAAAAAAAATCCAAATGTCTAAATGATTGGCAATCTATTTTAAATCGAATATATCTTTGATTTTGACTGATTTCTCCCGTAGTTATTAGAGATTTAAAATTTTCAAATTTGATTTACTTAACTTTAAGTTTAAAAATTAAATTTGAAATTTATTTGAAATCTTTCTATTACAAATATGATTTTAAATCAATGATTCGATTGTTATCTATTAATAGATTTGCATGAGGTTATTTTGGGATCTTGATTTTCAAAATAATTCCTTTTTAGTTTCTCGATACCACATGGATCGGTGACTAGCTGACGTGGTAGATTTTATGCTAGTTGGTTGTTGATTTACTACGTGCATAAAATCCAGGATTAACAGCTTCGTCGCCTATAAGGGTGGTGATGCAATAATCCTGTCACCTGTTCAATAAGCGATGAGATCTAAGAAGAGATTTTCTACTATTTTTATGAGTTTGAGTTTGGCCATCAATCCCCCACTCGTTATTGATGAGATATGGAGCCCCCAAACTTTATAAATAAACCCCCATGTCAAGAGTTTGGGAGGGAGGCACTTTCCAAACTCTAGGAGCTAGTTTGAAACTCTGAGAGAGCAAACTCTAAGAGAGGTGAGAGATCGTTGATCCTTAGCCCCACTCTGTCCAAGTCCCCCATGACATCCTAGATGCCAATGATCATCTGTCTAATAGCCAAAGTGCATTTTGGAGCTCTGTTAGGCCTCCAATTTGTCAACCCACTCCATAGCGCACAGGGTTGAAGGGAGTATCATTTCAATTATTCATTTTACTTGCATAAATCCATTGCATGTAATTAATATAGCCCATGGCATATGCATGCAGGGACAACCCCTGGGTTAGTATTAATCTAGTTATTCATGTTGTTTATTTCTTTTTCTTACATTGTTTACTACACCTATTCTAATCCGTATTTGTTTTTACATTTGTTTTGATGGGAAGGAACACTACATAAGCACGAGGATGCCACTAGATGACACTCTACCCTTGATCCAGTGAATCGAACACCCACATCAATGAATCAACCCCCATCTCTCATAAGGTGCCTTGTTAATCGGTGAAAGCAAACTGACAAGAGGTGATCACAAAAGATGTCGAAGTAAGTGGACACAATGACGATCTTCATCAACCCCAAAATTCACATCTATAGAACATTGGCTATCACAATGAGACTAATATAAGCCAACCCTTCATGCCTTGTAAGTAATTCCTTCCTTTCTCTTTTCATTTATTCCTAGATCTAGGTGCTGTTTTTTCTCTAGAAAGTTGCATGCTTAGGGTTTTGGTACAACCAGGCCTTTTATCTGTTTCTTTTCTAGAAAATAAGGATCCTGTAGTTTCGTCCGCTTGTCTTAGTTGTGCCATATATCATTGCTCCTTGAGAGGGCAACATCTATTGGTGCCTACCTAATAGGCAACAAAAATTGTAGACGGTTTTCCTACAGGCTTTTCGTTTTTCCTTGCTTGTGTTGTTTTTGTCATCCTTTAGTAGCAAAATAAAATAGATAAATGTCCTCTCCACTGTCTTCTTTAGCTTTTTAGTAGTTTTTAGGTTTGTTTTCCGTCCACCATTAGGGTGGAAATTATTTGTTTTATAATAAAGATAAAGTTCATTGGGAACCCTCCTCTAGTTTGAACAACCAAGTCGAGTGAACCAAGTCAACGCAAGTCAGTCTCTCATGCTCTATGTTTGGTTGTGATTACTAGATTAGGGGACTTAAGGTGTCCTAAGGGCATATTTCTGACTCCACCTTCCCCTCTGAGTCAGTAATATACCCTAGTAGATACTCCACACTTTATTGTTTCCTGTTTATTTACTGCTTTTGTGGTTTGCTAGGACCAACCTAAGGACAGAATCCTGGGTTATGGGACCCTTTATAGAGAGGCAAACCCACAACCTAGGCTTCCTTTGTAGATCTCTCAAAGATCTAAGGTTGGCATCGAAGAAGGCAAATCCTATTGAGTGAACCTTGGATTCCAAGAAGGAAAAGCCATACCCTCCTTGCTATAGGAATCCAACAGGTTGAGAGAGCGTAGGATTAATTAAGCCATTAATTAATTATTTCAACAAGTAAAATCTACATTTTGATCTGAAACTTGTTTGTTAATCAACTCTATTTGCCATCTGGTCTGTCTAGGGTAGATCTCGGTTGATGGAAAAGATAAGCAACTGTGTCGCTCCCATAGGCGACGTCAGGCTGACAAACGTACTAGTTGCCTTGTTTGTAGGGTAGTTTGTGCTTGCATGATTACAAGTTATAGGGATTCTTGAACTTGAGTCATAGGTCATTTCTATTTCATTAAAGAAAATTGTAAACATTTTCTTTGTATTTCATTGCATTTGAGTTGTAATTTTCTTTTTTAGAAACCTGTAATAGGTTAGAACTTAGCGTTGTAAAGGAATATAGTTTCCTTTCTTTTAAGACTTGTAATACCTTAAGAAGAGTCACAAGGAGAAGACAATCCATAATGGTAGAGGCATATTATTCTCACATTGGCTACTCCAGCTTGTCAATGGCATCAACTTCTTCAAGCGACTTAACTAGTCAGCATGGGTTCCTATCCAACATGTCAACCCGACACATGGCCCGGTCTGCTAACCTCTCAAGTCCATAAGTTCCAAATACCCATGGATCCTTTCCCTTAAGCTATCACTAGGGCCCACTACCTCACCTCTTATGGGAAATACACATGCAATGCCACCGAGCCCAACATTAAACTTCCCGACAAAAGGCCCATCAACCCTGTCCTCTATTTCATATCCTATGACCCCAACATTCTCTTCTGTCCAATAAGCCATACAATCTCCACTAAGCTACCACTCATATCATCACCAAGGGGCAACTTCACTCCATCATACCCCATCCTATGCCTAGGCGAAACCCTCCTTCCATTCTCAACATGGTACCACTCTACAATAGTAGTTCCAACAAAGGTACCAAGGCTAGGGGCAGTCGATCCTCACAAATACAAATATTAAGAGGATGATATCAAATGCATTGGTAGAAGCAGGGGTCACATTAAGGACACCTGTCGGCTTTGACATGTAAAGGTTCCCTCCCTTCATCTTGCCAGCCAGGTTCAAGATGCCTAAGTTGCAAAAGTATGACGGGACAAGTGATCCACGAAACCACTTAGCTACATTTACCATGGACGCCTTACCCTACCAACATGATAATGGGCTCATAGTTTATCTCATATTCAAAAGCCTCAAGGGAGAAGCACTAAGGTGGTTCAATACGCTCACAACACATTACCTTAGTGACTTTAAGATTGTGCTTGAAAAGTTCTTATAGTAATATGTCCATCGTATTCAGCACAAGCCCACCATAGGAGACCTCATCGCCGAAAATATGAGATCAGATGATGATTTTGTCACCTATGCTAGTAGATGGAGAGATATGGCCACTAGATCCGAATGCTGCATCCCTATGGATCAAGCAGTCGAGATTATAGCTAGAAACACTACTGGAGCTTCCAGAGTCGGCCTACTGATGGGCGACTTTCAAACATACTCCCAATTGTACGATAGAGCTACAAGGGTCCTCCATAACAAAGATGACTTATCATTCCTAGAGTATGAAGGATGGGGCAAGAAGAAGACCTTCGGCTATGCACTTGAAGGCATTACAAGTAGCATGGCTCTGGTTGCAACTCAGCATCAGAAGTAGTATCAAAACTAGTCGGTCCAACACCAAGGTTCACTAGTCCAACGCCAAAGGCAGCCCATACACTATAAATCGCAGTACTAGCACGGGCAGCATCAAGCTCAACTAGTGCAACAACAACAACAACCCCAGTACCAGCAGCCTCTGAACTACCAAGTATACGTCCAACAGTGGAAACAACAGAGGTAGAGGTCTTACAACGCCATCCCTCCACCACAAAGCTACTAGACATGAAGCTACCCACCACTTCCAAAGCCACTCCAAGATGTCTTCATAAGTTTAGTGGAGAGTGGAGATCTACAACCTTTAGCACCAACTCCAAACGCTTCTTGTGCTGACTTATCCAAGTACTGCTCATACCATCAGATGAATGGACATACTCTTGAGGAGTGTTATACAGTCAAAGACAAGATATATGAGTAGAACAACCAAGGGGAGATCATGTGGACTGAGCTAAAAGAAAGACTGAAGGCAAATGGCAACTTGAAATGCTGATCCATCAAGATCCTAGGCCCAATCATGTAGTAGCCCACATGGAGGTTGAGGATGCACAACCAATGCTCATCCAACACATGCAAACAAGTCTTGACCTAGAGCCGACAAGTGCTGACAAGGAGGAGCAGGGTGCACTGGAGATGCCTGAACTAGGGATATGATTAGAGGAGGATACATACGAGCCTTGGGAAGACACCCTAGTACGGGAGAGCAAAGACGACGATGAATCATGGGGTAGCTAGCATGATGAGGACGAAGTTGATGACCAAGACAACTCCAGATTAGCCAGAGAGATCATCACAAAGTTTGAAGAGGAAAACATTGACTTCCAAGTTGTGGAGCTGCTCGTGCCCGAGGAACAGTCATGCCCATTAATCATCAACGCAAACATCAATGGCCATTTAGTCCACGAGATACTCATTGATACAGGCACTAGCAAAAGCGTCTACTCCCTATCCACCTTAAAGTCCCAAGGCAGTGAAGAAACAAGGATTACTAAGCATCACTTCCCCTGTATAGCTTATGACAATAGTCAAAGGGAAGTGATCGGGACAATTTAGTTGGACGTCACTATAGCTCCCCTCACCAGCACCAGCACGAATATAGTAATGGAAGAAGATCTAGCCCAATCATTAATTCTAGGAAGATCCTGACTTGCTGAAGTTGGCGTTGTAGCATCTCATGTACATCAGCTCCTCAAGTTCAAGCATCGAGGCGAAGTAATCACCATCAGGGCCAATCACTGGATAGACTCCAGGGTAGCATGGGAACCCGCTATGCCAGAGTTAGGCAAAGAAGGACCCTAACTAGCACCATATGATGAAGAACCTCATGAGGAATGGTACGACTTAGACCCTTCGAATGTGGAAGGCCAGATTCTCAGATGTTCCAAGACTTGATGAGGAGAGATGCTGACATGCTACCCATATATGATGAGTGCATTGATCAAGATTGGTACGATGTAGAAGTGGCAATCAACTTACTGTGTTAGTCCCCCTAATCAGTTCGTGCCATAGAAGAGCTTTCGCTCAAGTTGCTAGATCTCACCAAAGAATGTGGGCCCATTAGGGGCATCAGCAAACACAGTAGCCAAGAAGGCCTCAGTAACCACACCTTGAGTGGGAGTAGAAGCTTGATCACGCCCTCACATACACACAACAAGGCCATCAGTGGCACCCCAATGGAGACAAGTCGAGAGGAGTTAGACAATGACCTCAAGAAATTAAAGACTAGGTGTAAACTGAAGGAAAAAAACAAAGATGCGCCAACACCAATAGCTGAACCCTCAACACTAGGGGAAGGCTCTTACATGCACCCTACAGGTATACCCCTCCATCTAGGGAGGGAAGTAAGAGCCTTGACCGAGCTCGACTAGGGGCAAGGTCATTTTATTCATCAAAAACTTGTAAATAAGACATTAATTTCTTCTTTTGTCATTTTATTTTTTTTGCTTTCTTGGAATACTAGTAATAAAAAAATAAACAAAATAATGACGATTGATGAGTGTGGGTCACATCCTGACCGTGTTGGAACATTAAGCAGAACTATCAACATCTTATCTAAGGTTTTTTAGCAGAGGATGTAACACCTAGGGAAGGTCCGCCCAATCGAGTTGGATTACCTGAGATCTCTTCACGATCTGTGGAAGCTACATGTACTCTAGAAGCACACAATTAAATCAACATGCCAAAACCTAAAGAGAGCCCAAGACCTAGTACCAGCTAAGGATGAAAATTGTCTCCTACATAGAAAAGAAGCTGAGCAACTAGGGTAACCCCAACCTTGTCCTATCCTCACATATACTTGCAAAGGGAGATGAGAGCAAGGCCGGTTTGGAGCTTAGGCATTTCCTAAAAGTTGCTCACCCTGTATTGCATGGTATCCTTACATAAGTCCAAGAAGGTAGTGATGGGTGAGCACATTAGAACCAAAAGGACTTAGAAAGCACCTAAAAGAGGGGAGTGCACGTAAAAATGAGTACACCGTTATAGCATAAGTCTAAGAAGGCAGTGATGGGTGGGTACTCAAATGGGGTGAGAAAACAGATGAGTTGGTGTGCCATCATGGCATAAGTTTGAGAAGGTGGTGATTGTTGGGCACTTACAAAAAAAATAAAAAGAGAAGGGAACCCCAAAAGAAAAAGAAAAATGAAGGGAAAAAAAAGGAAAAGGTCAAATAAAGGAACGCTTGGGTGAGTTATAGGTGTATTAGGACCAACCACAGGCGAGCAGCACTAGAGCTATAGTTGATGTCGAGAGTCAGCTAAACCTTGGGTCTCTCCCAACTCTTTCACCTATAGGCAAGGGGCAGGAAAACCCTCGAAGCTCAAGGATTGAGTAAATAAGAGAGGTAATAATTAACTAAAGCTAGTATAAAGTACCAAATTTTTAAAGGGTCTAGGCATGATAAAAAGGGACAACTCTCTTACCTTAGATAATATAAGGCTGTAATGTTAAATGCATGAGTGAGAGGGCTATGACTACAATCATCAATAATAATAAAAAAAATCAAAAAAATCAGAAAATTCAAAAATCCAAAAAAATTAGAAAACCTAGAAATCCAAAAATCAGAAAATCCAAAAAGATCAGAAAATTCAAAAATACAAAAAATCAGAAAACCCAAGAAAAGCTAAAAAATAAAATAAGTAGTGCCATCCACCTTACCTGTACGTGAAAACATAGTAAGTAAGGAAACTAGAATTCGTTTGGCTGATGATGCAATAGTCGACTCACCAAGTTTTGTAGTTAAACGTCCTACTCAAGCATGCCTTCACGGCTTGGGTGCTTTTCTCAACAAAGACATCGCTACTACAATGATTTTTGGAGTATCCACGGATGACTCGTAATCGGTGTCCATTGGGCTTCGGTTATCCATCTCTAGCTAAGGCCAAAATTAATTCCCTCCATTTAGTCTAAAATAGGGGAGTTAGATAGCACTATAGTACCTTCCTAGGCAACTTAGCCAATCCTTCTAAGGTAGGGAAAGGTACACCCTTTGATTACTAACATAGAGTATTAAGTGTGTACTTAAAGATTCCCCAAGGTGTTAGTACATCGGATCCACCGTGAGGCTACATCAAGTCTCACCATGGTAAAGCACAATGTCCCGTCGAGAATGGACTCCTGCCTTTGGAAGTCCTAATTGTGTATGCAGACACGCTGCTCTGACTAAGAGACAAACCTCAGTTTGGCAAAGAAAGGGTTTACTCCCTCACTTGGTTGTTTCTTCGTAGAACTCCTTTTCTTGCCTAGTCGAGTTGTGGGATGACGATCCTTTCATGAGAGTATTGGTCACACTCGAAAATGGAAAACACTTGACCATAACAAATTGCATCATGCATCTTGCATCTTGCATCTTGCATTTGTCTATATGGTTAGGGACCACCCATACCCCACAGGCCTAACTAGTCATATGGACCATTCATTGCATCGCATGATTGACTCTACATTTGCATTTGTTGCTTGGACCATGCATCCATGTATTTATAATTCATGCATTGGAAGTGAAGCACTGACAGAGCATTGTTCTTTAAGTGTGCTAGATACCCTTAGAACATGTGATCCTTCTTAAGCCCAATCAAGTCCCACCTATTTAGTAAAATATTCCAATCCGAGCAAGTTCTTAAACAGAAAGCCACAAACCAATTATCTTTTTATTACCTTTTACCTTTTCGACTAGCGATCGGGTAATTTCTCCTCGGTCTTCTTAGTTTCTGCCCTGTTAAAGTGACATCTCTATATAGTTGACATGGTCTCGACACTGGCTACAACACATAGCTCTGAAACCAACTTGACCCCTCCTTGCTTGAGCCTTTAATATGATGTCAATCTTAGTTTAGATCGAACCACTCGGCTATACAATCATGTTCCAAAACTAAGTCAGTTCACCTTCCCACCACTTGGCTGTGGACAGTCTCCCAAAACTAGGTAGGTTCCACCTTTTTGGCTATGTGACCATGTCTCGAAACTAATAGGTGGTCTTTTCTTTTTGGAACCCTATGACGGATTGCTTGAGAGTGAGCTCTCTATTTAAGGAAATGCTCAATGGAGATATCCTTCTTACCTTGGAGTCAATCTTGTTCCAAGATCAACCTAAGGAGGGGCATATGTAGATATTACATTTTCGCATTTTCAAGAGTTCATTTAGGATACGAACCTTTGAGGCGTCCCAAATCACAAGGATAAGGAATTATAACATATTTTCTAGATTTTCTATGACTTCTTTAAAAACATTTGTGATTTTACTCACTTCAAGGTTGTTAGCTGTGGCAAAGCTAACCCACTCGAGCTAGTGGCAGGTTTGAGTTTCTTAAGTATTTTAATCTTAAAAACTCTTTGAAGTATTTTCTGAAATTTCTAAAGTATTTTCCATATGTTTTTATGATTTCATGGAATTTTTGAAGTATTTTCAGACTTTTAAAACATCTCTGTGGAATAAGATAAAAGACAAGGGGGTAGAACATAAAAAGATTAGGATGTTGCCTATTGAGTAGGTGACATGTCTTGTCGCCGTCTAAATAGGCAATGTGATGTATAGGTGCTGCGTATATAGGCGACAGATATCTTGGGATCCTCTCTCCAACCAATTTGTCATCTTGGGCCTTAATATGACACATACAACATTTATAAATATTATCACGATTTTTCCCATAATTATTGTGATTTCTATAATTTTCCAACATTTAAATACAAATGCATATCATATAAGTCATTATAAATGCCAAATAATTCCATAAAATTATTGAAATTCGGATGACTTGATAATTAAGATTACCTATCTTTATCTTGCCAAAAGTGAGTTTTTATGATAAGTTATCATATTGTAATGTTATAACTTATATTTAATTCAAGATAATGCTTACAAAATAAAGATAAAATCCAAAATGTCTAAATGATTGCCAATCTATTTTAAATCAAATATATCTTTGATTTGATTGATTTCTTCTGCAGTTATTGGAGACTTAAAATTTTCAAATTTGATTTACTTAACTTTTTAGTTTAAAATTAAATTTAGAATTTTTTTGAAATCTTTCTATTACAAATATGATTTTAAATAATTGATTTGATCATTATCTATTATTAGCATGAGGATATTTTGGGATCTTGATTTTCAAAATAATTCCTTTTTAGTTTCTTGACGCCACTAGGATCGGCGATTTGCTGACGTGGCAGATTTCATGCTAGTTGGCTGTTGATTCACTACGTGTAATGAATCTGAGATTAACATTGTTGTTGCCTATAAGGGCGACGACACAATAATCCTATCGCCTGTTCAATAGGCTACGAGATCTAAGAAGAGATTTTCTATTATTTTTACGAGTTTGATCTTGACCATCGATCTCTCACTCGTTATTGACGAGATCTGGAGCCCCCAAACTCTATAAATAAACCCCTAGGTTAAGAGTTTAGGAGGGCTGCACTTTCAAAACCCTAGGAGTCAGTTTGAAATTCTGAGAGAGGAGAGAGATCCTTGATCCTTAGCTTCATTTTGTTCAAGTCCCCCATGACATCCTAGATCCCATAGATCATCCTGTCCAATAGCCAAAGTGCATTTTGGAGCTCATCAAGCCTCCACTTCCTCAACCCACTTCACAGTGAACGAGGGTGAAGGGAGTATCATTTCTATTATTCATTTTATTTGCATAAATCCATTACATGTAATTAATATAGTCCATGACATATGCATGTGGGGACAACACTTGGGTTAGTATTAATCTAGTTATTCATGTTGTTTATTTTTTTTTCTTACTTTGTTTACTACACCTAGTCTAATCCATATTTGTTTTTTTTCTTTGGTTTGAAGAGAAGGAACACTGCATAAGCACGAGGACACTATTGGACAACACTCTACCGTCGATCCAATGAATCAAAGACCCACATCAACGAATCAACCACTATATCCCGTAAAGTGCCTTGTTAATCGACAAAACCGAATTGACAAGTGGCGATCACAAAAGACGTCGAAGTAAGTAGACACGACAACAATCTTCACTAACCCCAAAATTCACATCCACAATATCCACTTGCTAACCACTCAATTCAATGAGTATACCATTGAATCCGGACACCAAATGGCCGCCTATCAAGACAAATTGGAGGCTTATCATATCGATATCATGAAGTATCTTCAAGGCTATCCTCCTCCACCAGGCTCTAAGTGAGTATGTGTCTCTTAACCTTTATGAAATTATTTTGCTTAATTATAGGTAATATTGAACTTATTTTGATATGGATGGTTTATTTTGGATGATTGCTAATTGAATGAACGATCAATCATGAATGTCATACTACATGGATCACTATTCTTATGAATCATTTGAGGCAAGGTGTTTCTCTTCATTATGCTCAAATTACTACATATTGACGAATGCTTGTGGGTATATATATATACCTTTATGGATTGAGATTTCAGACATCCTCTCTTTTTGTTTATGACAAAATAGGAGGAGAAATTAGTAAGCAATATGAAAACATTATGAAATGAGAATCATGAGATGTATTAAAAATGATATTATGCATTGAATCATGTGATAATTAGAAATGACAAATAGCAATAAAATGCAGAAGATAAGATATTATGCATAAATATTATAAAAATATGCATATCTTATGATAAGTAGGGGGAGTAGTATGGGAACTAAAAATCATTAACAATTTTTTTTTTGAAAACCCATTCCTATAGATAGGGGGAGTAAATGGATTAATATTTCAAGATTTTGTCATCATCAAAAAGAGGGAGATTGTTGGAAATGTACAATTATACATTTTATTTTGACGATAACAAAGTGATAATATTGTATATTCAATTACCTTGAAATGTTATTTGAGAAATGTACAGTGTAGAAATCAAGCAAGACGACTTGCAATGATTCACATGGAGATATACATGAAGAGAAAGCAAGCAACCAAAAAGAAGAATCATAGTGATCTTCTGAAGAGTTGAAATAGTCTTCAAGAATCTAGGAAGAAATTATCAAGTTTATTTGTAAACAATTGATGTAATTTTTTCTATCTTTATTGTAATATCTAGGATATGTAATAATCTCTCAACTTAGGTCAACATCTTAGAAAAATAGGCACACACGTGAACCATGTAGGAAGATATCAGACAAATCTTTCATTTTGAGTCAAGAGTGCATTCGAAATATTGAACAGTTTCGGTATACCGTAATTAGGTATTCATGGAACTAATTTGAACCTGAGTAGAACTTTAGACAAATCATTTTAGGTTCATAATCGATTTTAGTCTACTGAATTGGGTCCTTTATACCGAAATATGGAAGTAAACGAGGGTTTACAACCAAGACCTCATTCTGTACGTTGAAGTACTTCGGAATGTCAAATTGGTCGATTGTTGTGGGTAGTTAAATTTTTTTCAGTCGACTGATGATTTTTGGTATGTCGAATCAGTAGCCGTTTATATTTGTTAGAGAGAAAACTTAAGGTTCTTAACACTTACTTTAATCCAAATGATTCTATAAATAGAGGGCCCCTAAATACATGTTGTAGACACCTCGATTTTGCAGTCACTTGGCGGCATGCTCCTCTAGAAGATGCTCTGGTTGCAACCACACTCCTAAACCCTAACTCCATAGAACCCTAGGCGCACTTAGGCCCACACAAGCCCATTAGGCCCAGACAGACCCAATTAGGCCCACACAAGCCCATTAGGCCTAGACAGACCCAATTTAGTCCACACAAGCCCATTAGGCTTAGACAGACCCACTTAGGCCCACACACCCCCATTAGGTCCACACAAGATCATTAGGCCCAAACAGACCCCACTTAGGCCCGCACAAGCCCACACAAGCCCATTAGGCCCACACAAACCAACTAAAACTTAATCCAAGCAAAAACCCTAATTTAAAACCAAAATAAGCAAAATTCACCAAAATTCACTTAAAATCCTAATTAATCAAGTGAAAACCCTAATTAAAATTAAAATCAAGGAAAATCCACTTAAAAACATTTAAAATCCAAATTAATCAAGTGAAAACCCTAATTAAAGTCAAAACCAAATAAAATCCATTTTTAAACCACTTTAATCCATTTAATTTCAAAGAAAACCTTAAATTAAACTCAAAATTCTAATTT
>JAMKQA010034182.1:0-23083 GCA_024699735.1 Posidonia australis | reverse complement strand
CGAATTAAGAACTGGAAGGGTCCAGAATGGCGTACTTGGCTTGGAGGACCTCTGCACCTTGCTGGAGCTCTGGAAGTGGCTGTCTGCCTCCTTCGCGATTGCTCTGGCTTCTTCCTTGCACTCAATTCCTCACTCTCGAGTGCTGGAAAGCTCTGGAATGTGCTCTGTATCCCTCTGAATGGCTGGCTTCTGCTCTTTATATAGGTGAACCCAACAGGTGAAACCCACGTAACTGCTCACCAGACCACTAACAGACTCCACAGCTGTGCTCCTAATAGCCACGACACGCTCCAACGGCTGTCCCGCAATCGTTCCTCCGGATGCCAACCTGATGGACGGCCATCCAAAGGTCTGTTGGTGGTTGATCTAGTGGCTGAGCTGCCTTGGAAGCTTCTGGTTCAATGGGGTTTGGGCTTGGCTGATGAGAACAAAATCAAGGTGAGTCTCGTGAGGTGTTGAAGAGTGAATTCAATGGTTGAAAAAATTGAATATTTGAATATGAAAACTTTGGTTGGTGGAATATTTGAATTATGTTATATGAAAACCTTGGTAAATGAAGGAGAAAAATGAATATGGTATTGGGTTTAATTTTGGAAAAAAGAGGAAGAAAAAGGAGTGTTGATTTTGGAGAAAGAAAATGAGAATGGGCTGAGCCAATGTGGGCTTTGGGGCCAAGGCGGATTCAGTCAACCTCAAAGGGCCTAAACGGGCCTTGTGGGCCCACGCGACCCTTTGTGGGCTTTGTGGGCCCACACAGGCCCAAACGGGCCAAATGCCTTCTCGATGAATTGAATGGGCCTAGGAACGACTAATTGGGCCTAAACAAGTCCAGTGGGGCCAAATAGGCTCAAAGGGCTTCGATGAAGTCAAATAGGCCTAAGATAGTGTTATGGGCCCAAATAGGCTCAAATGGGCTCAAATAGTGTTTGATGGGCCTAAATGGGCCTTCATGGGCCCAATTGGGTCTCCATGAATTAAATGGCCTGATAAGGGTTTGAGCTCAGCCACTACATCTTCGTCCTGCAAAATTGGGAAAATTGGGGTGTCTACACTACCCCAAATACTGGTCCATCTGGAGATGTGGTAGAAGGTGAGAACTAGCGTGGCTGTATGAGTTTAGTCCTGTCCTGTAATAATAGATCCTATGTGTAATTGACACTGTTTCTTATTATGATTATGGTTATGGTGTGTTGATTATAGGATCTTTTCTGGTGGTTGATCGGATGGCCCGAGTCTTGTTCGACTCTGGGAGTTCATTTTCTTTTATCTCTGAGTCATTTTCTTCTGAGATCGGGACTAGGCCAGCCAGGTTGGCATTCCACCTAGATGTAGTCACTCCATTGGGAGAGCACAGTCTAGCGTGGAGATATTTGAGACCAGTTGATATTTAGTTGGGGGACAAGAACTTTCAGGCTAATTTGATCCTGATGGACATGCAGGATTATGATGTTATTCTGGGAATGGATTTGCTGGCACAACATTCAACTATGATAGATTGTGCCAAGAAAAGAGTTTTAGCAAAGTGTCTAGACCAAGGCTGGTGTATGGTATAAGGCACAAGACCAGGTGAGCCCAGAAAAATGATTTCTTCTCTCAAGGCCTATCATCATCTGGCGAGAGGTAGTGTAGGCTATTTGGCTTGTGTGATAGTTTCTACTTCACCTGTGGTCAGGATTCAGGACTTGCCGGTGGTGAGGAAATATCCCGATGTTTTTCTAAGGGAGTTGCCTAGAATTCCACTGCACAGGGAAGTTGAGTTTGTGATTGATCTGGTGTCGGGATCAGGTCCTATTTCCAAGGCTCCGTACAGAATGGCACCTGTTGAGTTAAGAGAGCTTCGGAATAAACTGCACGAACTGATGGATAAGGGATTCATTCGTCCCAGTTTTTCACCTTGAGGAGCACCGGTTTTGTTTGTGAAGAAGAAGGATGGTTCACTTCGGCTTTGTATAGATTACCAGATGTTGAATCAAATCACTGTTAAGAACAAGTATCCACTGCCCAGGATTGACGATTTGTTCGACCTGCTGCAGGGAGCATTAGTGTTTTCCAAGATAGATTTGAGATCAGGATACCATCAGTTGAGGATTTGCAAGCCAGATGTACAGAAGACAGCCTTTGGCACCTGTTATGGCCATTATGAGTTTTTGGTTATGGCATTTGGGTTGACGAATGCTTCAGCTGCCTTTATGGACCTGATGAATAGGATGTTCATGCCTTATTTGGACCAGTTTGTGGTCATCTTTGTGGATGATGTTCTGGTGTATTCTCCGGATGTTCAGACCCACTGGAAGCACTTGAGGATCATATTGGAGACGATGAGGCAGCATCAGCTCTATGCCAAGTTCTCCAAGTGCGAGTTTTGGCTGGAAGAGGTGTCCTTCCTTGGTCACATTATTTCAGGAGAAGGCATCAAGGTAGATCAAGCCAAAGTGGAAGCTGTGAGTAGTTGGGCCAGACTGAAGACAGTAACTGAGATTAGAAGTTTTCTCGGCTTGGCAAGATATTATAGGAGATTCATTCAAGATTTCTCCAAGATTGCTGCACCATTTACCAGACTAACCAGAAAGGAAGTGTACTTTGCCTGGGATTGGCAGTGCGAGGAGATCTTCAATGAGTTGAAGGCTTGTCTAGTATCAACCCTAGTTTTGACATTGCCCTCTGGGAGCGGCAGTTTCACAGTCTATTGTGATGCCTGTGGAACTAGTTTGAGGTGTGTGCTGATGCAGCATGGTAGGGTGGTGGTGTATGCCTCGCGCCAGTTGAAAGATCATGAGAAGAATTATCCCACCCATGATTTAGAGATGGCAGCTATGGTGTTCGCCTTGAAGATTTAGAGGCATTATTTATATGGCCAACAGTTTGAGGTGTACACAGATCATATGAGTCTGAAGTACATCTTTACTTAGAAGGATTTAAACCTGAGACAAAGGCGCTGGGTGGAGTATATTAAGGATTATGATTTTAGTTTGTCCTACAACCCAGCGAAGGCAAATGTAGTCGCAGATGTTCTGAGCAGACTCACTCATGTCATGGCTAGTCTGATGATCCATGAATGGAAATTGTTAGAGGGACTAGTGGAGTGCAAGCCACGGAGACAGTCTCAAGGACCTACCTGAGTAGTGCTGGCTAATTTGTCTTTTCGCCGGAGGATGATCGAGGAGATTGTTACAGCTCAGCAATATGATTATTTTCTGTTAGATATCTGGAAGAAGCTGGAAACTAGTAATGCCCCTCATTTTTCAGTTGGGGTAGACAGTGGGTTGAGGTACGATCTGAGATTATATGTACCTTAGATAGAGGAAATCAAGAACTGTTACTTGGATGAAGCCCACCGCTCCAGATACTCTATCCATCCAGGAAGCACCAAGATGTATAAAGACCTAAAAAGGAACTTTCGGTGGCCTGCGATGAAGAGAGAGATTGCTGAGTATGTGGCGAAGTGTGCAACCTGCCAGATGGCGAAAATAGAGCACCAGAAGCCCAGAGGGACTTTGCAGCCTCTGGACGTTCCAGTGTGGAAAGGGAAAATGTGTTGATGGACTTTGTGACGGGTTTGCCACAAACCCGAAGAAAGAATGATACTGTGTGGGTGATAGTGGATCGCCTTACAAAATCGGCACATTTCTTGCCAGTAAGGGTGAATCTTCTTTTGGCAAAACTGGCAGAGTTGTATGTGGCTGAGATTGTGAGATTGCATGGTGTCCCAGTGTCTATTATGTCTGACAGAGACACGAGGTTTACATCAAGATTCTGGGGAGCTCTACAAGAGGCTTTTGGCACAGTGTTGAATTTTAGCACTGCTTTCCACCCCCAAACGGATAGCCAGACAGAGAGGACCATCCAGACACTAGAGGACGTGCTAAGGGCCTGTGCCTTGGACTTTGGTGGTAGCAGAGAGGATCACTTGCCTCTGGTTGAGTTTGCATATGATAACAATTACCATGCTAGAATTGGTATGGCACCATACAAGGCATTGTATGGCATACCCTACAGGACATGCACTTGTTGGAGTGAGGTGGGTGAGAGACAGTTGGTTGGGCCCGAGATCGTACAACAGTACGAGGGTAAGGTGGATCTGATCAGGATGAGGTTGTTGTCTGCCCAGAGTCGGCAAAAGAGCTATGCTGATAGGAGGCGGAGGCCACTGGAATTCGATGTAGGAGACTTCGTTTTCATGAAGGTGTCACCAACCAACGGTGTGGTGCGGTTCGGTAAAAGAGGCAAGTTGAGCCCAAGGTATAGAGGATTGGTGAGGTGGCATGCAGACTAGATCTGCCTCTAGAGTTGGCGGGTGTACACAACACCTTCCATGTGTCTATGTTGAAGAATTCTTTGGCTGATGCATCGTAGGTGATACCAGTGTAGCAAAAGGAGCTGCGGGAGCACCTGTCTATGGTTGAAAATGTAGTTTAGATACTAGACAAAAAGGAGCAAGTCCTCAGGAATAAAGTGATTCCATTGGCGTTTGTTCAGTGGCAACACCATGGTACAGAGGAGGCTACCTGGGAGCGCGAGATGGACATCCAAAGACAGTGCCCCTACTTGTTTAATTAGAGCTGAATTTCAAGGACAAAATTATTTTAAGGGGGTAGGATGTGACATTTGGGCTTGATTATCCATTTTTATTTGTAAACCATGTAATTAATTGTAATATTGCATAAATGGTTTATTAATGGATAATCTGTTATTTCCTGGATGTGTGAGCTTGTGGTTGGCTTTCTATGCTCCTGCTAGTGATTTGGGACCAATGTGGAGTCTAGTTTGAGGATGAACAGTCACCTCAGTTTACGTGCCCATCTTTTCTTCCTTTTCTTTCCTTTTTTTCTCCTTCCTTTTTCTCTCTATCACGAGCCATACCCTTCCACCCCTTCCTCGTCTTCTTCTTCCGCTTCTTCCACACCCGTGCCACTAGCAACGGAGGCCTGTGCCTCCCCATCCCCACCGATGGGATGGATGGCCAGCACCATACGGGAGGAGGCAGAGATAAAGAGAGGGAGACTGTGGCAAGCGATGAAGGGTGAGGGCGGCCGAAAGAGGAGAAGAGAAGGAGGAGCGGCGCGCAACCTAGCAGGAGGTGGTGGCTGTCCATGTGGTTCGCTGACGGGAGAAACTTCATCGGAGTGCGGGAAGGATCGCCGAGGCACCATCAGAGGTATGCGACTCTATTCCTACCTCGTTTCAATGCTTTCAGTTGGATTTGCCTAACGCATGAGAAATCGAGATAAATGCACGTAAAATTCTAGAAAAATAGTAGGAATGAGGGAAATGCGATTAATGTTGTGAATGGGTAGTGATCATGCTAGGTTGTATGAATTTAGTGGGTTTTTGGTAGAGAAATGCCTTAAATGTTTTAAGGTTTAACTCTGAGCATGTTCTCTTTGAGAATTTATGTCACCTTGTATGGTTAGTGAAATCATGAATGGATTGAGGGGTTTTGAAGTAGACTCAGGGGTATACACCCCATGATTTACTTGTATTTTATGATGTTTGGGGGGTCCGATTGAGACTCCCACCTTGGCCGACTTCTCGCCTACTGCTTGTGTGCCTGGTTACCCCTGATCAAGGTAACAACAGTAAAGAAAAGTGGATATGAGCAAAGAAAAAGAAATGTGATTTGACCAGGATTGGACTTATGAAATAGTCCTAAAATCATGAAATGGAATAATGATGATGTTTTAACCAGTTACCAGCTGGTATTTATTATTTGGTTTTGAGCTAAGAGGCATTATGTTTTAGGCTGGATCTAGTCAGAAATGTGAATTTGAAAGTTTGATTTTGGGAAGAAATCCCAAGTATTCGAAAAAAAAAGGCATGTTTTGAAAAATGAATTCCAAAGGTTTTAAATGAAAAATGAAAATGTGTGTTCTGAAAGAGAATGTGGTTTTGGAATGAGTTTCCAAATGTTTTGAGAAAAGAAAAGAAACATGGCCTTTGAAAAGAGCATGAATTTGAGATTAAATTCCCAAGTGGTTTCCTATAAAAAGAAAAGAGGATTTTCAAAAAAAACCAAGCTTTGAAAATTAAATAGATGAGTTTTATAGTTTTCTAGAGATTTTGTGTTTGTGTGTTTGGGGCACGTACTAGGTGACTTAGATGTTACTTACGCATGCTTGTTTGGTTTTCAGGTGTAGTTTCGTGTAGTTGAGTTCCGTTGCAGGCATCAGAGCTTCTAGCCGCACATTGAGATCCTGAAGGTGAGCCTTAGTTGCAGTTATTTAATATTTCTGTAATTAGTGTAATTTTGCTTATGATACTGTTGTTTGGTAGCATGCCCGGGATTAGGCGTTACAGTATTAGTTTGCAGTTGTCCCATATAGGTATGCGAATATTGCATCCAACCCCCTTCAAAAGAATTTCATTCTCAAAGTTTGCCTCTAGAAGAATAAATGATGGTACCACTACTGAATATTTGCGTCACGCTCCTTGGTTACCTCTTCTTCACCGTGGTGCTGTCATTGAACTAATACAAGGGGAATCACATTATTCCTAGGGACTAGTTCCTTCTAGTCAAGTATCTGAATAGCGTCCTCCACCATAGACAAGTCCTCCTATAGCTCCTCTGGGTGCACAAGTATGACCTAGGACGCATCCGCCAAGCAATTCTTTAGTATAGAAACATGAAAAATGCTACACACACCTAAAGGTTCTAGAGGTAAATCCAACATATATGCCACATCAGCAACCCTTTTGGAAATCTGGTAAGGTCAGATGTAGCGAGGACTCAACTTTCCCTACTTTCCAAACCTTGTCACCCCTTTAGTTGGTGATATTTTTAAGAAAATGAAGTCTGCTACTATGAATTCCAAAAGTCTCCGCCTCTTGTCGACATAACTCTTTTGCCTACTCTATGCATCTACCAACCTCTTCCGGATTAGGTCCACTTTGTTTTCATATTGCTGCATAATCTCTGGGCCCAAAAGTTGGTGTTGGCCGACTTCGCTCCAACAACTGGGTGTTCTACACAATCTACCATACAGAGCTTCATACTATGCCACCCAATGCTGGAGTAATAACTATTATTGTAGGTAAACTCAATTAATGATAGATGTTCCTCCTAGCTTCATCAAAAATTTAAGGCATAGGCCCTCAACATATCCTCCAATGTCTGAATAGTCCATTCGGTCTAACCATCTGTCTGAGGGTGGAAGGCGATGCTAAAATTCAACATAGTGCCAAATGCTTCCTGCAATGTCTCCTAGAACCTTGACATAAACTGTGTGTCTATGTCAGACACGATCGACACCAGGACTCCATACAGTCGAACTATTTCAAACACATACAACTTTGCCAACTGTGACAATGGGAGATTTACCCGTATAGGTAAGAAGTGTGCTGACTTTGTGAGCCAATCAACAATTACCCACACTTTGTCATTCTTATTCCTGGCCTTGGGTAATCATATTATGAAGTCCATTGACACATGCTTCCATTTCCAAATTTGAATATCCAAAGGTTGCAAAGTACCACCAAGATTCTGGTGCTTGATCTTTACCATCTAATAGATTGTACACTTGGCCACATGCTCAGCAATTTCCTTCTTCATCCCAGGCCACCTGAAGTTTCTTTTCAGATCCTTATGCATCTTGGTGCTTCTTGGATGAATCTTGTATCTAGACGATAGGCTTCAACCAACAATCTTTGCTTCACTTCCTCCACTTGAGGCGTGAACAAATGCAAATCATATCTAAGCCTACCATCTACATCAATAGAGAAATGAGGTGCCTCTCCTACCTTCAGCTTTGCCCATGTTTCTTGCACAAAAGGATCGAGTTATTGAGCGGTCACAATGGCTTCCAATAACCTTGGGCGAACAGACAAGTTTGCCATCTAAGCTTCAACAGATCCTTGAGACTGCCTTTGTGGTTTGCATTCAACCAATCCTTCTAATAGATGCCACTCCTTGATCATTAGGTTGGCCATGACATGGGCGTGTCTATTCAGTGCCTCCACGACTACATTAGCCTTCCCTAGGTGGTAGGATAGATTGAAGTCATAGTCCTTGAGTTATTCCATCCATTTTCTCTATCTTAGGTTCATGTTTTTCTACGTAAAAATATAGTTCAAGCTCCGATGGTCTATGAATACCTGAAACTGTTTGCCATACAAATAATGTCTCCAAATCTTCAATGCAAAATCCACAACACTCATCTCCAAGTCATGGGTGGGATAATTCATCTCATGGTCTTTCAATTGGCAGGACGCATATGCCACTACCTTACCATGTTGCATGAGAATACACCCCAATCTAGTTCCATAGGCATCGCTATATATCATCGAACCACCACTTCTAGTAGGCAAAGTGAAGATTGGAGATGTAATCAGACATGCCTTCAACTCATTGAAGCTTTCCTTGTACTGCCAAACCCATACAAATGGAACTTCCTTTTGAGTTAGTTTGGTTAGAGGCATTGTGATCTTGAAGAAATTTTAGAAAAACCTTTGATTACAACCAATCAAACCCAAGAAACTTCTGATCTTTGACACATTCTTAGGTCTAATCTGACTATTCACTACTTCCACTTTAGGCGGATGTACTTTAATACCTTCACTTGAGATGATATGGTCGAGAAATTTGACCTCTTCTAGCCAAAACTTACATTTGAAGAACTTTGCATAGAGCTAATGTTGTCTTAGCATCTCCAGCACAGTCTTCAAATGTATCTGGTCAGTCTCTACGTCAGGAGAGTACACCAACACATCATCAACAAACACCACTACAAATTAGTCTAAGTAGGGTCTGAATACTCTGTTCATCAGGTCCATGAAAGAAGCCAGTGCATTTGTCAATCTGAACAACATGGCCAAGAACTCGTAATGGCCATACTGAGTCCGAAAGGCTGTCTTGTGTACATCTATCTACCAGATCCAGAGTTGGTGATAAGCTGACCTCAATTCATACTTCGAGAAGATTGAAGCGCCTTGCAACTGGTGAAACAGATCATCTATCCTAGACAATGGGTATTTGTGCTTCACAATGATCTGGTTTAGCATCCAATAATTTATACATAACCAAAGCGAACCTTCCATCTTCTTGATGAACAACACAGGCGTACTCCAAGGTGATAGACTCGGCCAGATAAACTCTTTGTCCAGTAGCTCTTGTAGCTTTTTCCTGATATCCCTTAGTTCAGTAGGTGCCATTCTATAAGGGGTCTTCCAAACAGGGCTTGATCCTGACACCAAGTTAATCAGGAACTCTACTTCTCTATGTGGCGACATACTAGGTAACTCCTTTGGAAAAACATCAGGGTACTCCCAAACAATTGGTATATCTTGTACCCTTAGAGTAGATGAAGAGGAAACTATCACACTGGTTAAATATCCCACAATGTCTCGTGCCATAGAGCGGTAGGCCTTTATTGCGAAGATTACCTTCTTCGATTTTCCTAGTCTTACTCCTTGCACCATACACCATCACTAGCTTGGACATTCCACCAACATTGCCTTCTTTGCATAGTCAATCATCAATAAATGTTGCACCAACCAGTTCATGCCCAGTATTATGTCATACTCCTGCATGTCCATTATTATCAGACTATCCTTGAAGTCCTTATCTCCCAACTTAGCATCGACTGACAGTAGATACCTCCATGCTTGGTTGTGCTTCCCCAATGGAGTCACCACATCAAGGTGAAAGGCCAACCTAGATGGCCTATCTCCAACCTTGGCTACAAATGACTCAGAGATAAAGGAGAATGAACTCCTTAAGTCGAACAATACTTTGGTTGTAGATATCCCATTTTGTTACTCCCCAATCCTCTTTTGAACAACTGCATAACCTACCCCCACCTTATAGCCACATCTCTCCAGCTTAAGGACTAATCAACAATTCCAGGGTATAGAACGCCCAAATTGTAATGTTTAATGTTGAATGACCAAATGTGTGCATTTTACGTTGAATGCCCTGATCAAGGCATTTTATAACCCATAGTCCAGTTATTGCCTTTTCAGCCAACCTATCTTTTTTGGATATCATCTGAAATCAACGTTGTTTCTTGCCTTTGATAGAGATCATCAATACCCCTTGAATTTAGCAATCTCTACCCATGTGATCTCTTGTCCAAATTTGGCAAGTTAGATGTCTGGGAGTGTAAAATGCCTACCTTTGGGTGTTCTACATAGAATGCCCACTTTTGAGCATTTTACACCTAATTATTCAGGCCTTCCATGTCAGCAACTTTCCTTAATTGGCAAAGTTTGAATTTTGAATTGTTAACATTGTTAGATGTTAAATGTCAAACACAGAAAAGCAAGGGACATGAGCGAAGTGGTGAAAGGTGTCAAAATCCTAGAGTGACATCCCACGTCCTTCAAAAAATCCCACATCCACACTAGTCATTCGATCAACCACCAGAAAAGAATCTAATACCAATACATCATATCCACAAACCATAATTATCATAGAGAACAGTACTGGATACATAACTACATAAGGAGTGGAAGATCTGTAGTACATAACTCATCATTGCTACTTATCCTCTACAACGTCCCCTGAAGGACCAACATCAGGAGCATATATTGTGAACACTTGGCCTTTGGTTGGTTGACGAGGTGTGTCTCCAACTAGCTTTTGAGGATCAAGGGAACTCCACTGTATATGCTCGGTCTTTCTGCAATCGTAGCACAGTACGCCTTCCAAACTCTATTGTCGACGATGCACTACGACACTATGTTTCCATCTATCCATAGGAGAAACAAGATCTTCCTCTCAAGCCATTATTCGAACTAGTTTGACTGTATCCAACACTCCCCTTTCAAGAAATACTACTCCTTCCTCAATAGCTGAACTAAGGCTCTCTTTCCTCTTCTTTTTGGAGCTCCCAAAACTTGACATCCTGGAAGTAGAAGATTGCAGAGTGAACATCTTCCCTTTCCCCTTAGGTTGGCTCTCTATGAACAACTTATGCTCATCCTCGTATCAGGTAGCTAGGTTCACTACATCTGCTAGAGTTCAACATCGATAGCATAGGACCTTCAACTTGAGTCCTGGGTTCAATCCTTCTACAAATGTCTTGGCTCTACGCTACTCTGTATTAAACGTCTATGCATATTGCTCTACTCGAGTGAAGGTTGCTTTGTACTCTACGATTTTCATGCTACCTTGCTTCAGGTTCTAGAACTCCCTATCCAATCTATCCCTCTCATGCTCTGGGAAATACTTCTCATAGAAGACATCTTGAAAATCCTCCTAAGAAATCATCAGCAAATAAGAATTCAGGAACTTCATGCGGCGTGTGGCTCTCCACCACTGGTCAGCATTGCCCTTGAATTGGAAGGTTGCTAGTTGAACACACTTTTCTTCTTGGCATTCCATTCCTTCTAAGATCTTTTTTACTTCCAACAACTAGGTCTCGCACTCTTCTGGTTTTCTTTGGCCGAAAGTTGGCACGTTCAATCAGTGAAACTGCTTGAGCCACGGGTCTCTCTTGGTCCCATCTGTGTTGCCTTTGCCGAGAAACTAGACAATCCCCTGCATCATATCGCTTAACTCTTATTGCATCCCTCTCCATCCACTATATTCCTCGACACCAGAGCTTGATAAGGGAGTCCTACCTTTGTGTTTGCCTCTGAGCGACATTTTGCTACCACCACAAGACATACAACAAATTAGTTGCAAGTGCTTCATACTATGTAGTCCTTAAGGAGCCACTAGACTAGACATCTTAAGCTGGTGCACTTAGTGTAACCTATGCTCTGATACTACTTTGTAATGCCCCCTTTACACTACATAATAGTATTAATACTACCCAAATAATTCATCTAATAATTAACTATGAAAGGCTAAAATTAACAATGAAAATAGATCTTAATATCTACCACTACCCAAAATTGTGGTGTGCAGCTACATGGCTCTAACTATGTGCACAAGAACTTGACTGCATACTTCAATTTGCACTTGAAAACAAAAATACAAGATCACACGTGTGAGTGACATCAATGTCACCTAGTACATGCCCACCAGAGTCATGGACCAAAAAAGTTACAAGGAATCTACGAACAAAGACATAGTACTGAAACCCAAATATGAAAGAGACTCCAATACCGTAAAACTTGACTAGAGTATTCTGGAAAATCTTATCATAAATCATGCCTTTCAAATAACTACTATCTTTTTCCATAAAAGATTTATGTATCTTCAAAAAAACTTCTACGTATATCTAGAAAACCACAACTAGTAATCTAGCTCAAAACCACACTCACACACCCAACGTAAACACCCATTGGGTCACCTTGGCCACAGGTGGCTGACCAGCCATAAGCAGTCAGTGAGGCTCAAACCCCGACCCTATTACACTACCATGGTGAATTATCCCGTGTAGGAGTCTAACTTCCTTGGCCATAGCCTCACTATATCCACATATCACACAGCATGGAGTGTGTCCTATTGACGCCCCTTAGTGTTCGAGCACATGGGGACTCGAATCCCAGACCCGACCAGCACTAGCACTAAGAGTAATTCGAGTTCTCCACACCCAAGCCCTGTAGTACCACAACCACAGTCATGAGGCTTTATCCTTGGACTTAACATGACATCCATGACCTCAGACTCACACCCAACTTCTCAGAGGTATCAAACACCTCCACTCAATCGATATGATCCTACGACTACATGGTTCCTACCAAAATCATAGAAAACATTTTCAAACAAAAGCATTCTTTCTTCAAAAACCATTTTCAAAACAAATTTTATCACATAAATCATTTTCAAGATCAAAACAACGATTAAACACAAGATATGCACTAAAACCAGGGTCTGTTAGACCAACCCATGGTACCAACCCACAGTACTTGCTCGTGAGAAGAATATGTAGGTCGAGTTTTACACTCTAGTCAGAGAACTAGAAAGCACGATGCTAGAAATTGCCCAAATTGGGAACTCGAAGCTGTCTCACCACAAGCTCCTTAAAACCACACAAAATACATGGGAACATAGAGTCATATGTTTTCTACCATTTGGGACAAAAATCACTAAAAACCGATTAGTCTAACTCAAGATATAAAAATACAAAGCTAACTGACTCACTGAAAGTCACTATAGAAATATCACACGAAAATCACTAAAAATCTACTGATAATCCATCCAGAAAACTAGAGATCTCTACCATACATCAAGGACAATCTATACTATGTATTTAACACTACTTGTATCATAAATGGAAGAGAAAAAGGGAGATGGGACGTGTATATGACGTTTACTGACGAGGTTTTCTATTTCAGACGAGCCCTCTTCCTTTCCTCCTTCATTAGACCTCTAGCCCTCTCTCTCTCTCTCCCTCTCTAATTTTGCTATCAACGCTAGCCTACTCTTCCTTTCCTTTTATTTCCCTTCATTTTTTGTTGCCACCTGCCACCAACATTCACTAGTAAACATGGGTTGACTAGTGGTAGGGCATGGCAACGGGTGGTGTCATTTATACGGTATGGGCCACACAGTGAAGGTCTGTCCTCCACTGAGCTATACTGTGCTCACTTGGCATTTTCTCCCGTCCTAGGGTCCCACACTGCAGACACCCTACTTTAGTGGCCACTTTCAAGCAAACTTCTCTAGTGGAGCTTGTTCTAGTGGTGATGTAACACTCAGAAATTAATTTATTTGTAAATATACATTTTTGATGAATTTATTATTGTAAATCCCCGAACCTAGACATGTTACCTAAATCATAGTATCATCAGCAAAATTACACTAAATACAGTAAAATTAAATAACTGTAACTAAGGCTCACCTTCAGGAAATAATGTGCGGCTAGAAGCTTCGACTCCGATATCGGAACTCGACTACACTCAATCTGCACCTGAAAACCAAACCAGCACACGTGAGTGACATCTAAGTCACCTAGTACACGCCCCAAACACACAAAAACAGCGAAAAGCCAAAAACTCAATTTTTAATTTATAAAACTTATTTTTCTTTGAAGATTCAGTTTAAAACATCCTTGTCCTATCTTTTAAAGTCATTTGGGAATCTGCTCCCAGGGTTATACTCTTTTCAAAACCCACTTTTCTTTTTTATTTTAAATTTTTAGGAAATCATTTCCAAAACCATGTTCCTTTTCAAAACTCATCTTTCTTCTTTATTGCTTGGGATTTCTTCCCAAGACTAAAACCACTTTCAAAACTCATATCTCTGACCAGATCTAGCCTAAAACACAATGCCTCTCGGGCTCAAAACAAAAATCATAAATACTGGCTGGTAACTGGTTATAACACAATTCTTGTCTTATTCAAGGATTTTAGGACCATTCATAAGTCCAATCCCAGACAAACCACATTTCTTTTATTTCTCAAAATCACATTCTTTTCTTATTCATTTCCACTTTTCTTTAATGATGTTACCTTGAGCAAGGGTAACCAGCCACACAAGCAGTAGGCAAGGACATCATTTCCCCTACCCCCTACACTGCCCCAGTGAAATTCCCCATGCGGGACGCCACCGCCCCGGCCAACCAGCCTCAATCTCTTTCATATATGCACGGGGATACGTCTTTGCATGATGCCCCATCAGTGACTCGAACAACTAGGTGCAACGACCTAGGTTCAGCCTACACCGTCGGTGACCCGAACAACTAGGTTCAATAACCTAGGCTCAGCCTACACCGTCACGAGCTCGGTGACCTGAAAAACTAGGTTCAACGACCCACACTCAGCCTACATTGTCTCAAGCTCGACAACCACAGTCGTGTCTTGCAACTGGTTTCAATGGAGCTCATACTCCTACCACGTTGTCGACACCAACTCCTGTGGTTCCTTAACACATTATTAGTATTTATTTTCAAAACTCTTTAAGCTTTCCTTTTCAAAACCATTTCCATTTTCATTCTTTTTCGTTGCAGGAATCTATTTCCATGCAACACTGGAACATCCATTGGGGTCCCAACTCAATTCATTTAAAATCATGCTTTAAAATTCATAAATTGGGCCTCATGCCTAAACCACACACAATCAACTATTTTATTAATTTATAGGGTCTAAAACCCAAATCATGCCCAAATTCACTTATTTGGGTTCTATATTCCTTCGTGCTATTTGCATGGGGAAAACACCACTAACACATGTTCATTGTTCATTTAAAACCTTTTATTTCCATTATTTGTGCCCATTTATTCACATGAGCCAGGGCAAAAAATAGTAGACCGAATTGGGATTCAGTATATCAAAATCCAGTGATTCGATATACCGAATTCCTTTAGTATACTGAAACCCCCTATATCGATCGATTGGAAGATTTTGGTCTACTGAAACTAGGAATCATGCGTTACTTTGTTAGGATTTTGGCATAACGAATGAGTTCGGCATATCGAATTCCTCGCAGACAAGGCACACCCCTGTTTTGCTCGTTGAAAATCGCCCAAAGTGGGAGCCTCAATCGGACCTCCCAAACACACATCACAAATTACCTTTAAATTATTGGGTGTAGACTCTTGAGTCTACTTCAAAACCCCTCAAACCATGTCTCAATCTATTAACTATGTGATTCATACATAAATCACAAAGGGAAGGAGCTCAGTTAAACCTACTGTAGCTTACATCCCAAATCTCGTTTAATCCTACAAATTTTTCATCCTAACCGCATGATATCTATGTTTTCATGCATTCCAACTGATTCCATCAATTTCCCTATTTTTCAATGATTTTACATGCATTTTCATCCTTTTCATGGAAATAAGGGATGAGAAGAAAGGAGGGGTCGCGTACCTCCTCCGACGCCCCATGCAACTCCAGCAAGCTCCACCACACTTCGACGTGGCCTCAGCGAAGCTCCGACGATCCTCGGCCTCCAATGGACGCACCCAACACTCTGGCCCTCTCCTCTTCCCAGCTCGCATGCCCGCCTTTCTCTCTTCCTCTTCTCTCTCGCATCGTTTTCCTCCCCTACTCCTGCCTCCCTTCTCTGTCTCTGCCTCCTTCGGCATAGCGTTGGCCGTCCATCCTGTCAGAAGAGACAGGGAGGCACGAGCCGTTGTCGCTCGTGGCACGGGCTGATGGAGGGAGAAGAAGAAGACGAGAATGGAGAGAGCTCGTGAGGGAGGGAGAAAAGAAAAGGAGAAAAAGAAGGAAAGAAAAGACGGGCACCCAAACCGAGGCGACTGTGCATCCCCAGATTAGACCACACATTGGTCCCAAATCACAAACAAGTGCATAGAAGGCCAACCACAAGCTCACGCATCCAAGAAACAACAGATTATTCATTAATAAACCATTTACACAATAGTACAATTAATTACATGGATTACAATTAAAAATGATTAATCAAGCCCAAGTGTCACAATTATGGACAGGTGTTACTAGCATAAGGCCATTTCAGTAATTTTGTGGTTCTATGCTTTGACATTGTGGTTTCGCTTGTTGTGTGCTCTATTCTTGTGCGGGTGGCACAGTGTTCTTGTCCCTATGCGTGTGGGCATGTAGGTGGTGTTCTATCGTCGTGCTCGTGCTTGGGAGGCTGATGGGTAGCTAGGGACCTGTGGATGTGCATGTGTGCATGTGTTTGGTTGTTGGATGCATGTGTAACTAACCTCTCCTACGCTTTTAAGAAGAGGTGAACAACCAGAGGCTTCCCCCACACACCTCCATTCCTGCCTCTCCCTCTACTCCTCCCCAAGCACACAAGTCGATCGATGAACTCCGGAGCTTCTTCCCCTCCCCCTCCACCTCTTCCCTTCCTCTCCTTACCTTCCTTGCCTCCCCTTTCCCCTATATCTCCTCCTTTTCATGCATTGCCAGCAAGAGTGAGGGAGAGAGAGGTGTGGCATTGGGTGACGAGGCTTAGGCTAGCTGTAGAACTTTAGATCTTCTCCTTGGAGGCATAGGAGGTTGAGGCTAAGGTCGTGGTCACTAGCGGAGCTCATGGACGGCCGAAGTTGGGCGAGAGTTGCTAGTGATCGTCGTAAGGTACGCACCTGACGCTCTCTTTTAGAAATGCATGAAAAATGTAGTAAATGCCTAGGATTGCATAAATTTATTATGGATTTATGAGAATTTATGGTGATTAAATGCGTTTAGTTTACTGTGCTCGTTTTTGAGTTCTTTGGCTTTCAGATTTTATATCTCGAGCTACGATTGATGGATCGTAGTGATTTTTGTGTTGTTTTGAAGTAGACTTGCATGTCTACATCCTTTAGGTTTTGTGGATTTTGTGTGCGCTTGTGGTGAGGCCGTCACTCACTCCCATTTGGGTGAGTGAAGGGTTAGGGCACCAGACTGTTTTTCTAAAAACAGAAAAATCGACATTCTGTTTTGGTTTTGTGTGCTGATTTGCTTCAAATTTGTCTTCATGACCTCTGGTTCGATTGATCAAATTCGTTCGGTTTGTCGTTTTGGGCCATGGGTGTTGACTATACACCTGGTTTGGTGGACTAGTTTTTTTCGATCTAGTTGATGAGGGAATTTCAGGCGATTGTGTGGTTTTCAGTTTGCTGATCTAGTGTCTTGAACCTAGGTTAGGTCTACCATTCCATTTTGGTATGTCAAACTAGTCTGATGTGCTATTTTAAGGAAGATTTCTGATGGATTTTCTCAAGTGGTTTTATATGCCGATAATGTGGAGTTTTGTGGGTCATCAGTGGTGGTATATTGTGGATACCTGATGTGCTAGTTTTGTAGAAATTTCTAGTGATATCAAAATGATTTTGAAAAGGATTTTCAAAGAGATATAGCTCGTATTAGAAAAGACATTTCCATGGTTTTGTGTACGGACCAAGATACTATTGGAACATGCTGTTTGTACCAGGGATTGTGACGATATTCTTGGGTAGTTAGGTGCATCACCTAGGTTAAGGTTGGTACCAAGATAATGTAGGGTAGTGTTCGTCGGGTCCCAGAAGGATGATACTCCTAAACTGTCGTTCGTGAGACCGAGATTGAGGTTAGTAGGTTAAGGTGTCGTTTGGACCTAAAGGTATGATACTTCAATGGTTACCAGGAACTAAGGCTCAAGGTACCATTGGGTGTGGAGGTATGATACTCCCACTATCTGGGTACTATGTAGAGGACGTCAAGAGGGCATACCTTGTGGTGTTGGCCAAGGAGGTAGTGTACATGCTTTGTGACTACTAGCGTCTTGAGTGATAGGGCATCCTTCTTAAGTGGGGTTGGCTTTGTGAGGGTTCTTCAGGTGGGAGGACTTCAGGATGGATTCTCTCCTCGTAGGGTGGCTAAAGTGCACAACAATGGCTACTTGTGGCTAGAGTTGGTTTGTTGGTGCCGGGCATTATAACTTAGTGTGTTTGTGGTTTTGGCCAGTATGGGACATAGTTGAGGTTTTGGCCAGTTTGGCCCGTGCTTTGGTGGTTTCATCCATTTGGGCCTAGTTTTTCTATACAGATGGTTTCCTATGTGCTTGTGACTTCAAAAGAAAATAATAAATGTTTTAAAGATGAGACTTGTAGTTTTTGGCCAGTAGGGCCCGTGTTTTGAGACTTTATGGATTTCGTGAAAATGAGATTTTAAAAGCTTGGTCTTGTTTTCCATGTTTTCCCATAGGGTGCATGCTTGGTGACTCTTCTAGTCACTCACGCATTTTCCTTGTGGTTTCTAGTTGCAGGTGTAGACATGTAGTTGTCGTGGTCTCTAGCGCACATAGTTGAAATATCATAGATGTACACTATAGGTTTCTAGTATTTTAGATGCTTTAAATTAGCCTTTAATTTCTTGTAATTTAGTATTTATTTTTGTTGAAATTAATTGGGCTAATGTGTTTGTGATAGTAGTGACTCGAGTCATTACAGATTTGGTATCAGAGCCTAGGTCCACTAGGTTGCAGTAGCCTAGGGTGTTTTGTCTAGAGACTCCATAGGTTTTGCATACATGTTGGTGTATGCACTTGTTGGTTTTATCATGATTTTTTATTGTTGCTTCTGATTGTTGTAAAGGTACTTTGTTCCTCTCCTCTTGTAGCATGCCTCATCATGGCCGAAGCACAGGTCAGGTACTAGTTTCAGGAATCCAAGCCTCATGAGGAGGGTGGATGGAAGGCTATGCATGCTGAACTGTGGAGTTTGGTGCATGGAATTCCTCATGCTTTCGGCAAGAGTAGTTCTAGTGGGTCATCTGGAGATCCATGGCTGCAGCAGTTGAGTAAACACTACAGGTTCTTGGTAATTTAGATGCTTTAAATTAGCTTTTAATTTCCTATAATTTGACATTTATTTATGTTGAAATTAATTGGGCTAATGTATTTGTGATAATAGTGACTCGGATCATTACAAATTTGGCATCAGAGCCTTGGTCCACTAGGTTACACTAGCCTAGAGTGTTTAGTCTAGAGACTCTAACCTCAAGCCTTAACCAATCTACCAAAATAGACCCACAATTTAAGCAACAAACCCAGTAGTAAGTCAGTGCACTTCTTGGGCACAATTCCTATGAACCATAGTTGGCGCACCAATGAGGCACAACTATATGGTGTAGTCCCTATATCAGTGAATTCAAGTGGTCGCATATTGTGACCATGCCGGTGGAACCTTGCACGGCACTCCTAGGTGCGTGGAAGCACACTAGGAGTCCCGATACGGTCATGGCAAAGATGCTGAATCCGGAGAAGGAGACTAAACTCGGAAACACCAAGGAAAGATAAGAAAAGGATAAGGAAAAGGAGTCGCCACCTAGTCATTTAATGGAAAGACGAGGAAAACCAAACACGAAAGAAAAACCAAAAGAAATCAAGGTGAAGAAAACATACGCATGCTCTGTGCCTAATAGTTGTAGTGCACAAATCAATGCGGGTCAGAGAAAGGGTAAGGATTCTTGTTACACATGGGGAAGGGTTTAGGCAGCCCCATGAGCCTGAAGAACTCGGTCTTTCTAGGTTTCCTGCATGCTAATGGTCTATTGTGTGTATGCTTGTCTACTCTGAATACACATGCCTAAGATGACTGTGAAAACATGCCAAAGCAATGTGAAGAAAGGAAAAAAGGCAAAATGATAATCCAAGGGACAATGTAGGCATTGAAAATGGCATTTCACTGTACGTCCTTGGGCGATGAGGAAAATCGTGAAAATCGGAAATTCTCGGAAAGCGTCGCACAAATTTGCGGAAACTCGATGGAATCCGAGAAAATCAAATTGGAGAAAATAATCCTCATTATAGTCAATGTCGGCATTGTCAAGCCTGTTAATGTACGCCCTCGAGCGATGGAAATTCAAATCAAATCAGAATCGTGAAAATCTGAAAAAATCCGAGAAACAATGTCTAAATCGAGTTTGAAACGAGTTGGAAATGTGTGCATGATGCAAGGAGGAAGGCATGGGAAAATATGTAAAAAAAGGCAACAAAATGTACAAAATACATGTGTGAGTGAAATAGTAATTTCTAGGGACTTTTGTGTAAAATTCTCAAATTCTAAATGAAGGCTTAAATTATGAGGCTAAATCAGCAAAAAATACATAGGAAAACACATTTTAAGTAATTTTGAAGAAGTTGGGGGTTAAATGTGCAAAACTGTGTATTTTTTGTCAAAATCATGATCCCTAGTGTTCAATCTGCAATTTTGTCAGTAAAACATGTATTTAATGCAATTCTAAAAACATTCAGGGTTAAATGTGCAAGATAATGGACTTGAGTTTGAAAACTTGAAATTCAAGGATAGTTCTGTAATTTTACCCTAGAAAATATGCATTCCGTGTGAAATCTGTGAAGTTCAGGGTTAAAAATGCAACTTTGGAACAATTTTAAATTCCAATGGTTTAATTTGCAATTATGCTAGAAAATTATGCATTTAGAACAATTTTAACAAAGCTTATGGTTTTTTATGCAAAATATTAGACTTAAAATGTATGAAATGTTAATCAGAGGGTTTATGTCTAATTCGTAAGCCTGGAAAACATTAATAAAAAAGCACAAGGGTCACACTACAATATTTCAAAACAAACATTATTAAAATGATTTTAAAAACATATGCAAGGACCTAATTGTAAGAAAAGAGGGACCTTAGTGGAGTAAAAGTATAAACCTAGAGTTTTTTGAAATGAAACAATATTTTTTATATTTTTTTTAAAAAACACGCAACGACCGTCGGCTACAGAGCCCCGCCGTCGACGACCATCTGCGATGCACTTCCGGGGCATCCCGATGCCTGATCTTGCATCGGAGCTCGCTGGGAGTAAGAGAGTAAGAAGGGGGAGAGATCTGACGACTCTGATGAGGTGCCTGATGGTCCAAGTCCACTGTCCACTCCCCTTGCCGTCGACTCGACTCCGACGACGTTGCTGAGGAAGAAAGGGGTGTTGGAGACTCCAACATGGCAGTTTAGGGATCCAGGAAGACTGAGAGATCGAAGAGGAAGAATTCCCCCCATCCAAACACAAGAATGGTTACTCCAGAGGCTTGAGGAAGAGCATAGGAACACATCCCAGGGGTCGAAGAGGCGCTGCATGGCGGGAGGCACTCGATCGTGCGACACTATTCATCTTCTTCCCCAGTGATGGTGACGGAGTGCGATTCTAGTGGGAAGCTCTTGGTGACATCTAGTGAACTCGAAGCGTCGTCTAAGGGATCGAAGAAGCAAGAGTAGGACTGTGTTGAGAGGATCAAGCACTCCTGGGCATGAATAATCCACTGGATTCGTGCCCCCACCTACGTCGCCAGATAACACATCCGACGACCCCTGAAACTTCAATTCTTGCCAGGGAAGCCATCTGGCTCTGTTGGAATCGGTTGGGGATGAAGGAGGAGGTCCTAGGGAACCATTTTTGTGAGAAATTGAAGTCTAAGGGGAGCATACCTGAGCTGGCAGTGGAGATGACCACCGGAGGTCGTCGGAGCTCACTGAAGATGGCCTGAAACTAGATTTTTAAGCTAGAGTGGGAAGTGGTTAAGGTTTTTAAGATGAAATGGGAAGTGGTTAAGGTTATTAAGGTGAAGTGGGAAGTGGTTATGGTTGTTAAGGTGGAGTGGGAAGTAGTTAGGTTGTTAAGATGGAGTGGGAAGTAATTATAGGTTGTTAGGGTTTAAGATTTGATTTAGGGTTTTAAATTAGGGTTTTGAACTAATCCTAGGGTTTTGGATTAATTCTCGGGTTTTGGATTTATTTATGGTTTTGAACTAATCATAGGGTTTTGAATTAATTCTAGTGTTTTCGATTAGGTTTAGGTCTAGGGTTAGGGTTTTAGGCTAGATTTTAGGGTTTTAGGGTTAGTTTAGAGTTTTGACTAGGTCTATGGTTTAGGTCTAGGGTTAGGGTTTTCTGGCTAGATTTTAGGGTTAAGTCCAATTGCAAGCATATTGGGTGTGAAACGCCCCTCCCTGAGCGAGGTCGAAGGACAGATGGAACATAGTCCGATGCTCAGGGTTGACAATGACACCTCACCCCCTTTTTACAAGGAAAAGGGAACAGGAGGAGGAGACTACTACTTCCCGAGCACTCTGAACAATGTAATGGTTATCAACCAGGTAGTTCGGGCTACCAACCCAAGAGAAAGGGTGCACGACAGGATACCGCACATGCTGACCTACAGGATGGACACCTTGACAGGTGCCCATCGGGCAGTCCAGGATACCTGTCCACAGAAGGATGTTGGTGTAATCCATCTGGAGCACGACCAAAGGGGGCACCATCGATACCAAACTCTCTGAGCAAGGATTGAATGGGGCATGGTAGGTTTCGGACCTACCGGTAAGTTGACCAATGCCAATTGGATAGTTCGAGATATCAGCCCAAAGGTGAGTTGACACAATATCTGAAGAAAATACCTGGTGTAGACACCCCAATTTTGAGGTAGTTCATTAATAAGGCCTCATTTGTTGCTTTGGATATGGCTGACCTTTGGACCAATCCCTAAGCCCACAGCAAGCCCACTGCCCAGTTAGAAAACCAGACCAATAGGGGAGAGCACCAACCCAGCACACCTAGCTAGCACATCAACCCAGCACACCTAGCTAGCACATCAGCCTAACGCACCTCCCTAGCACACATAGGTGATGCACTTATCAAGCACACCTCCCTGGTGCACAAGGCTGCGACTGCTGGCTTTCCACCTTCCTTGGTTGTTACCTCCAGCAGCGAATGTGCCATGGAATATTCCAGGCTCTTCGTCTGCGAGGCCCTCCATATACCCGTAACTCACCCCTGAGGGCTCCCTATAA
>JAMKQA010034181.1:0-17571 GCA_024699735.1 Posidonia australis | reverse complement strand
CTGAAAAGAAATGATGATGTTTTAACCAGTTGCTAGCCAATGTTTATGATTTGGTTTTGAGCCTAATGGGGCATTGTGTTTTAGGCTGGATCTGGTCAAAATGTGTATTTGAAAAGTGTGTTTTGGGAAGAAATCCCCAATATTGTAAATGGAATTGTTTTGGAAAAAAAAATGAATTCCAAAATGTTTTTGAAATGAATGTTTTGTCAGAAAAAGAATATGGTTATGGGATTGAATTCCCAAGTGATTGTTTAATAAAAGAAAGGATGATTTTCAAAGGAGAAAACCAAGTTTTTTTTTGCAAAATGATAAGAAACAAGTTTCTTTTGGTTTTACCAAGTTTTGTTTGTGGTTGTGTGTTTTGGGGCGCGTACTGGATGACTTAGATGTCACTCACGCGTGCTATTTGGTTTTCAGGTACAGACCGTGTGCAGTCGGGTTCTAGTGCAGCAATTGGAGCTTCTAACCGCACATTGTGATCCTGAAGGTGAGTCTTGGTTACAGTTATATTTGTTTCTGTAATTAGTGTAATTATGCTTGGGATACTGTGTTTTGGTAGCGTGCCCGGAATCAGGGCGTTACAAAACTCCTACTCCTATCTTACACCTGCTAAAAGACCAACAAAATACATGTGAGTGACCACTGAAAGGTCACCCAGCACACACCTCAAAATGACATCCCTCCCAGATGTCACAACACACCAATAGGGCAAAAGCTACGCTTGGCAAGCAAACAACTTTGACATCTCTCCTAGATGCTTCCACACCACAATAAGACAGTATACTATTGCCCTGCTACCACAAAACTTTTAAAATCATGCCTTCGAAATCATTCCTTTCATTTTCTTTAAAAATCATATCATGCCTTTCCAAAATTGTTCGCTTTCATTCTTTTCGAAACCATATACATGTTTTTAAAACCTGCATGCAACACTTAAAATGGCCACACTTGCCAAGTTAAGCCCACAAACAACACTACAGTACCACATCAATACAAAAAACTCTGTTCAATCCATTTAGAAATCATATTTTAAAAGCTAGGATCATTTCTAATTTCCAAAACCACGATGCTACTCATGAGTGGAAACCACACAAAACACGACGCCACTCATGGGTGAAAATCATACAAGCTCAATGCCACTCATGGGTAAAAACCACATAGAGCTCACATCGTTACTCACGGCAAAAGCCACACTAGGCCACATTGCCTCCCACGCGCGAGCCACAAAGTCTCAACAAAAGCTGGCACAAATAGTCGTCAAAGGCGAAGTGCTCGAACCTACTACACTGCCACGGATAGTCGCAACTATCCGTCCTGGCTTATAGGCCTCATAAGCAGAGTATCATACCTCTAAGTCTAACCAATACCTTGACCCGTGAACCTCAACCTCGGCCAAGTGAACGACAATCCAAGAGTATCATACATTCAAGATCCGACTAGCACTTGCCTCAGCCTCTTAATCTCACCACACACAGAAAGCACCAAAAATCCTTTCCAAAATCTTTGCCAAATATATGCAATTCTTTCCAAACTCTTTTAGAAACTAGTTCAAAAAATTTTGAGTCATTTTTCAAAACACTACCAATTCAAACCATCTCTTTAAATCTTTTTGAAAACCACTTTTCAAAATCACTCATATATTTTCAAAAGCTTTGAAAATCATTTTGAAATCCTTAAACCACAAAAGGCAGTAATCTGACATCTTCAAGGTATAAAACGCACACTAAAAAAACACACAACAACTAAACAGTGGTCTTGAAGTCTCTAGTGGCTTACAAGACCAAATACCAATAAAATCTATGTCTAAATAGTACCACTAAATACACAATTCAGTGCATCGCACCAGAAACTAGCCAGTATCTAGTTCTGGGCCAAACATCATCACTAAACCCTAATTATGCCACTTAAAGGGGAAGACTTAGTGCTTCTAAGTCATATAATCTTTATCCTATTTACCATGTGAGTGAATCTTGCTAATGTATTTTAAGTAGTCCTTAACCCATCTCTGATAATTTTCTAACCATTTATGCACATTCATAATTAATTAACCTCAAGAAAGACCTCAAGATACACTGCCAGGTGTAGAACGCCTAGCAACCAGCATTCAACGTTAAACGCAAGGAATCCGACATTCAACAAACCTAACACAAAAATCTTCATTAATTAATCCTAAATCCAATCCAATCTCTAATCATTCTGTTATAGAGTCATTGTCTGACATTATTAACATTTTAGACATGTCATGCCATCAGTAGATTACACTAGATTCCACTAAAATCCACTATTCAGCATGCATTACCAACCAAGGACGTTGAATGCAAGGAATCCAACGTTCAACATTGAACGCTAAGAACCCTAGCGTTCAACACTTCTGATCACTAATTTGCAAGAAACACCCACCATCCTAACACACATCCTAATCCAAGTCACCTGGGAAAACATAAACAATCTTAACACGTGTTACTATAGCATGCAATTTAAATCGCAACTAAGCATCAACTGGACTATCCAGAATTCAAGAATTACAAGGTGCTAGTGTTGAACGTTGCGGTCTAGGCATTAACATTGAACGCCTTAGGCTAGGCATTCAACAATTCTGATTGCACTCCTACGCTAAAAAGTTCACCCCGAGACATGCAATTTCCCTCTCAAAATTATCCACACCTCGTACATGCATAGCAGTCATCATGTACACAAAGACCTCTCAAAACCAACCCTAAAACATCATAAACATTAAACCAAAAAGGAGTGTGTACCTTGCATCCTCAAGGCGAGCCAATCGACGATCCAACGCTCTCTGCGAGCTCCTGACTACGTCCCGAACACCCATCGACCAACCATCATGCCTGCAACAACCTACACAATCGTAAACCCTAGCATTAATGGGCAGAGTCAAGAGAAAAAGGGGAAAGAAGGAGAAAAGGTAAAGGAGACGTCAAATCCCAACCACAGTTCTCTTTCTCTCTCCCAAGCACTCATAAATCACCAGAGGGCATCCACACACAGGCCAAGGATGAAGCAGGGGAAGAAGGAAAAGAAAATCCCCCAAAATGCCACCACCAAACACTTATATAGGCAACAACCACACTTAAAGTGTTATGCATTGTCGATCGGATGTTCAATATTGAACGCCTGAATGTAGGTATCCAACAACCAGGTCGTAAGTGTTAAATGCAAACTTCATGCCATTTAACACAACGATTTACTGACTGCATTTAACACCCTAAGGTTCCAAAAACCTTCAACTTAAGTGTTGATTTCTAGAAATTCTAAAAAATTCCCTTCTAAATGTTGAACGCACAATATAGAATGTCAGCCAGTATAAAACACTACCAATTATGTGTTCAACACCTCAAAAAAGGAACATCAAATCCCAATCATACCTCTCTCTCTTTTGTTAGATGCCTCACATTAAGCATTCAACACTTCAAAATTCTAGAGTTAAATTTTTAACCAATGATGCTACCAAAAATCAAGATTGTCATAGAAATAAAATTATTCTATTCTAAAGTTCATTCTATTTTTGTTTATTTTCGTTCCAATATACCAAACGCAACGTTACTTCTTACACAAACCCATGTTGTCTATGCAATCCAAAGGCAACAATTTACACATAATTTACAAAGTAGTCCTCATAGAAGACTTCAAACATGGCAACAAAATGGTAACAGTTGATTGCTTGTTAGATCAGGTAAATGCCTCTTCAAAAACACTACCCACCAGATAAACCATTTTCCAGATTTCCATGGAACCGATGATGGGTTAATAGGTTTTGGTATCCAGGGATAATACTTAAAAGGATAAAGAAACTGCAACGACTTCAACACAGAATAAGAAAATAGGTATTGCAGTGGCAATAACTAACGTTAAGTAACATCAGGTGCACTCTTCACTAGCAGTGAATGGCTCCACCTTACAAAATGCTGAACGTACCAATCTTCTGACGTCCTCGGCATATCAACCATACAGTGAATAGATTACAAAACCGACCATTGAACGAGCATGGGTGCAGTGTCTATGCAGTCGGAGAAACGTGTTTCTGATCCTGTGCAATGTCTCGAGAAGCTGGTGGCAACCACTGGCCAGGAGGCAACCATTGCCAGGCAGGTAAACCAGGGTAAGCAGGAAATGGAGCAGTTTTGTTTCCTGAAGCTTGGCTTTGTGAAGCAAATGCTGCAGCAGCTGCCGCAGCATGGTATGCAGCCGGATGTGGAATGTATCCAGCAGGTGACAAGCTCATAATTTTTATCTGCTGCTCCAATCTCTCTTTGTCGGCTTTCATCTTTAGTTTCTCATCACGTAATTCATTCTTTTCCTCCTGTAAAACAAGAACAATGTGAAGTTTAGCCACCATTCTCGTTCAGTCCATAAAAAGCTTGTTCTGCTTGGATGTATGCTCTATTCCAGAAACGGCAGAAGGGTTCTGGTTTTGAACCAAGAGTAGGCACAAGAAGTTGTCCTGGTTATGCAATACAATCAAATGTCAACTGGGACACTTCAAAAAGATAAGCATATTACTCTGGTAATAATTACCTGGGACGTATTTATTAAAATTTATATGTACCACTTGCAAATTTTAAACACCTTTACTTCCTTCCATTTCAGCTGAAATTTTAAATGGAAAATATAGTAAAATTAAAGATGATAACAAAAAAACAAGTGGAGCCTAATAACATAGCCATCTAATAGAAAACTTCAAGTTTTTATTTGAAGCACATCCGTTGAAAGCAAAATGTCCAAAATACATTAGTTTTACTAGAAGATTTCATACTGTGAGGTAGTCATTGACCCCAACGTGACAGACACAAGTTGGTAATGTTGTGCCCGCTAAAAAAGGAAGAAGGATGACTCTCAGTAGCATGCTTCCTAGAATTAGAGGACTGGGCGATGCATAAAATATCTTAGTAAATATTTTAAGTGTACTGGAAAATAAATGGAAAACCCACACCTTCAGATCTTTGATTGTCTCTTGAAGTTTCTCATTTGCCTCCTTTAGCTCTTCTGCGTCACTTCTCAACTGTACCAAGGCCCGAGTTGCATCAACTAAGATGCCAACTTTATCAGATTTGGGAGGTCTTCCTGGCTCTAGAACTGCACTCAAATCCAGAAACCTACATGAGAAGGAAAAAAAAAATCTATAAGAGAGAACCTGGTAACAAAAATTGATATGCATTGTATTCATATCTGGGAATTCAAGAAAAGATTAAATGCATCGTGCGATATGTGATCTTGCGCCGACTTTCTCTAAGGAAAATAAAAAGAAAAGATACCTGTCATTCAATCTATCTCTACGCATCTTCTCACGGCAGGCCTTCGATTTGGGTCCTGCACAAGATTCATTTCTTGACCTGTAGAAAATCTTCTACTTGTTCAATGACCAAGATAAATAAATGTGTACAATATCTTAAAAAGAACAACAAAATACCTGTTTCCAAAATTCTAGTTGAAGAAAGGGAGGATATTACCATTGAAAGATATTTTGAGGGTTGCAAGCTAATTTTTTAAGAATGCCAAACTTAAAACTGAACAATGGAAGAAAAATATCTTAGATTTTCAACAACGTTTACAAAACAGTCACCACAAACAACCAACATGCCTTAATCCATTACCACGTGGGGTCAGCAACATGGATCCTTACACTTCATTGAGCTCTATCTAAATTGCTTCTTATGCTGGATTGCAAAGTTTTAAGCTCCCTTTCATCACTATTTAAGTTCTACTATGTAACTTCAAGCTTTCCTCTACCACTTCTATGTTCTAATTCCATCAACATGATTTAGATTTGGCCTTCCTTGCATGTGAATTCAAATACCACTTCCTAGGGATAGATTTGCCTTAATCCATTACTTCTTGGAATAGGACTGAACCACAACATAAGAATCTCCCTCATTATCCTCAATTGGTGCTACTTACCCTAATCTCATATTTCTTAGTTTTCTTTACCAATAGATAAGCAGGAAACAAACTGGCTATGGAGGTTATGTCTAGTCTTTGTTTGATCACAGTTTCCCAATGTTTCATTAACTTGATATTACGACCACTGTTGCAGTTCTGAATATCACTTTTTCGCTTATACATACGTACCAAAATGCTCTTCCAACATCTTGTTGGGATCTCTTCTTTAGAGATTTTTTGGGAATTTCTCTCATTATTTTTAAGATTTTGTTGAAGAATGTAATTAACCATTGTACAATAAAGCTTTCCAACCGTAGCAAGATCTAAAGCATCGAGGTTCTTTTCAATTAAAATATTTTCTTTTGACCAAAAATTACGTTATGATTTTTTATTTGTAACTTTGCTGTAGCTATTTTTTATTCTTTTATGCAAAATGTGCAAATGCATTGCATTTTTGCCTATGAAGTCCATTATAGATACGATATGGTTGAAATTACAAAAATTTCTTTCTTTAACAGTAATTACAAAAGATTCTTCGAAACGATTAACTTCATCAAGTACCATGTCAAACAGAATCCTGATTATAGAGATTTCATTAAGCAACATTTATAATGAATAAGCCTCTAGGAAAAGAAACGGCATCGTACCGTTTCCTGAAACACATCTGTTCGAGGCAATTAGGATCTCCGTAACCCCCGTCAATTTCCACCCTGTTTCACGGAGAATGTTCATGAGACATCAGGTGACTCAGTCGTGGGAATTTGAGTAATTGTACCAACGATATTCACAGATCAATTCAGCAACAGAGCTAGCACAGATAAAAACTGGGGGAAAAACCCTCATTCATAACCAATCTGCAAGGAATCACAGTCCTGCACCCAGCAATCAAACAGCAGTCATCACTTACCCGGTAGAAGGGACCAGATCACCGAGACCATCAAGCGCCCACCGGAACTCCCCGTCTGATCCACCTCCGACTTCGTCAATCCAACCATAGTCAATCGAGCTTGACCCCATCAAAGCCCCTCAAATCGCGAACAAGACCGAAACGCAGCACTTCCCGTGTGTTTCCTCCTGATCCACAAGCGATTTCGGGGAGACACGGCCAAACCCCGTCCCCTTGTCGCATCTAGGATTCCAACCAGAGCCGGAGAACCACTCCACCGGAAGTCGAGGAGAAGATGAAGGAGGAGGAGAAAGTACGGAAGAAGCGGTTTCCAATGGGTTTTCTGTGGGCTGCGGGGTGGTGTTTGTGCGTATGTCAAAGGGATTGGCAGGAAAAGAACAGCACTTTTATAGTCGAGCCATCTAGCAGCCGCGTGCGGGGTGTGCTTTCGCTGCACCAACACGACACGCACATTGTCGTCGCGCTCTAGGTGCTTCGGAATCTCGCCCTCGCTATTCCATTCGCGCCCAATCAGCTGTTCTTATCTCAACCGTCTGAGGACCACTGGAGACAGCCAGTCTCCGCCGTTCGATAAGATGTGTCGTGAGCTTTGGAAAGTTTGGATTGGTCAATTAGCTTTAATGGGCAATTATTCCGTTTCTACTTTCGCTGCCACTGACGTTCCCATCATACGCTAGCTACAGTACCAGTGCCTTTTGTCCAAGCACTGTCGCGTGTGGCCCCGTCTGCATTTGAATCGGAGCCGTTCCTTTGGTGGATTCCTGGTAGGTGTTGCTCGAACGATCCTTCGCGTACTACTGCCTACTGGACCTACTGTTTACCGGTAAACGTGAGTGTGACGTCTCGCCTTTTTACTTTGATTTTGATGGAGCAAGGGAGAGATATGATGTATGCGATACTTTTTGAGATGCGAAAGGTTGGGAAAGAGTGGCGGTGGTGCGTCCTGGTGTGGAGCGGAGTGGGTGCGCGCAAGATTGCAGCGTGGGAGGGTAACGGTAGACATGGAAAACGGAATGGGTCGGTCCAGATCCGTTCGGTCCAATCCGGGTCCGGTCCAATCTTGGTCTGAAAAAATCACTCGCGGGTCGGGTCGGGCCAGGCCCGTCGCGGGCTACGGGCAGGACTTGGGGCCCGACCTGGTTCACGGACTAGGCCCAGTTTGGCTCGCTGGCCGTGTCGGCCCACGCACAGTGGGAAAAAATGCAGTCGACCCGTGGGCCCTGCCCGGCCCGGATGCGAGCCATGGGCCGTGTCGGGCCCATGGCCTGTTGCGGTCTGGCTGCCTGTTCCATGGGTCGAGCCGGCCCGACCCGGCCTGAATTCCATGTCTAGGTAGCGGACGAGGGAAGTAGACCTAGAAATGGCCCGGCTGCAAAGCTCGAAAAGAAAAAAAGATTCGACAGGGTCGAGCGTCCGTTAAGGTCGGAATTTTCGGTCCGTACATTCTAATTTGGACTTGATCTGATTTGTAAGTGTTAACTTGGTAAAGTTTTTTTTTATAATTTTTGTAACGATCTTTAATTCATTATCATTCAATCTAGTTATATAATTTTATTTTTTTTATTTTTTTACTTTATTTATAATTATATTAATTATGTAATTAAATTTAAGTACAATTAATAGGAATAAATCTAATAAATAATAGGAAATAAAACTAAACTACACTTACCAGAATCTCTGATGTGTGGTAACGTAACTCCTCTTATATGTATTAGCAAACCAATTCTTATCTTATATTTGTAAAAAACATCAAAACCAAAGCATACGTGAGTGACCATTCAAACGATCACTCAGTACATACCTCATCTAACCACTCGACACATCACATCGAGGAAACAAACGTAACTACGCCCCACACAACAAGTACAAGCATCTCAACTAAATGTCGGAACACCAAGCATAGGCAATTCACTATTGCTCAGCAGACAGCAAAATCGCAAAACCATGCATTTAAAACCATTCTTTTCTTTTCCTTTTCAAAACCATGTACATACTCTTTCAAAATCATTTATACACACTCGAAATGTGTTACCAAATCAAGCTTAAAAGTCTATAACTACTCAGATGTGGAAGTGGTATTTTGGCCAAACAATTAAAAGGAGATTCAAGTGTGTTAGGCGTTGAAGGGCCCTAGTGTTTAATGTTGGACACGTCCTTAATAGTGTCATACGCCTGATTCGTGGGTTTTTAACCTGTTGGTGTTGTATAGTTCGAATGTTGTATTGGTCCTAGTAGGAGTTTTGTGGGTTTGTTCTTGTAACATCTGTAAAATTCATTTTTGTAATTATATACATTTTATGAATTTTATTCCTATACGGGTGTTACTGTTCTGAGGTTCGTTGTGCAGTTCTATGCTTTTAGGCTTGGGCCTCGTGGATTGGCTTCTATTTGCGTGTCCCTGTGCGTGGTTTGGCACTGTGCATTATGGCACTGTGCGTGTTGGGCCCATGTGTGGGTCTGTGTGGGGCCCAGGTGTGGGGTCCCCGTGGGGCCCGCATTTGTGGGCTGTTGGTTGTGGCTGGTGGTTGGGCAGTGTGGTTGGTTGCTCGTGCAGTGTGTCGGTGGCTGAGAAGCGTAGGTGGGCACATTCTCAGTTACTGCGAGCGCAGGCTTTATAAGCCGCACCGCTCTCCTCCGTCGCCATCACCGTCTTCTCCTTCCTTCTTCTTCCTTTCCCTTCCTCCTCGGTGGCGCATCCCTCCTCCTCCCCCACCTTCTTTCTCTTCCTCCTTATTCTTCCTTCTCCGTTCCCCTTCTCCTTCCACCTGACCTCCTTTGTTTCCCTGTTCTTTCGCACGCACGTCGACGGAGAGAGAGAAAGATCGAGGGAGCGAAGCAGAGGACTGTGGTTTCTCGGAGTGGTGCGCGGAGCTTGCGTGGCGTGCTCTCGTGGTCATGGCGAGGCCGTGGTCATCGGAGTTTGCCGGAGTCTGCCGAGAATCGTCGGAGGCGTTTTCAGGTACACATCTCCACCCCATGTAATACAGAGCATGAAATTGATAGAAAATGCTAGGATTGCATGGAATCTAGGTAAATTTACTTTCCTAGCATTTATGGTGATTTATTGTGTATTTATGGTGAATTTATGGGCATTTATGTCGGTGGTTGCGTTTTGGGTCGTTTCGACTCCTTTGTCGTTCCGATTTTATATCTTGATGCATGGTGAATTGATTTTAGTTTTGTTTGTTGGGTTCTGGAGTAGACTCGAGGGTCTACACCATATGTTTTATGCAAGATTTTTGGTATTTGTTTAGGAGGTCCGATCGGAGGTCCTAGTTGGGGCCATTTTGGACGATAGGGTTTTGGCCGTTTTCTAGTTTCGCAGAATTCGACATACCGAAATGAAAATGGCATACCGAATCAGTGAATTTCGGTATACCGATTTCGTTCAGTATACCATTTTTCTGTCAGTTTGGTCCTGTGGTTGACCAAATTAGTAGATTTCGGTATACCAAACTTGATTTTTCGGCATGCCGAATCAGGGCATAAATGAGTTTCTAAAATATGTTTTCCAAGGACTTTCTGGATTGCTGTGTTTTGTCCCTATGGGATGGGATTGTGGGCCATCAGTGGTGGTCTCCCGGGACACCTGATGCGTCATTTTGTCGAGGTTTTGGAGGAGTTTTCAAAGATATGAAAATAGTTTGGAAAATGGATTTCAAGGAAATAGTTGACCTGTTTTGGAAAATGTTTTCCTAACTTTCTGTATGCGGTCCGAGATAGTGTAGGACCGTGTTGTCGGGACTAGGGAATGTGACGACATTCTCGGGTGGTCTGGCGCGACTCCCTGGTTGAGGTCGAGGGCCGAGATACCTGAGGTTGAGGGGCGTCGGGTCATGGAGGTATAAGACTCCTTAATTGTCGTCTCAAGGCTAGGGTTGTGGTTCGCGGTTTGAGGTGTCTTGTGGCATGACGGGGAGGTATGATACTCCTGCTATCGCTGTGAGCACTGAGGCTCGGGTGTTGTCGGGTGTGGAGGTTTGATACCCCCACCTGAGCACCGTGTGTGGAGGATGTTGTGAGGAGGCGTATCCTATAGTGGCCAGTGATGGTGGGACACGTGCCCCGTAGCTGGTAGCGTCCTGAGAGACAGGATAGCCTTCCCAGGGAGGGGTTGGCTTTGTAGGGTTCTCTAGGAGAGAGAATTACGGGACGACCTGGCTCCTACACAGGGTGGCACACTGTGGCAGTGCAGACGCCGTTGGTGGCTCTTCGGTGGACTGCTTGTGGCCAGAGTTAGGTTGCCTGGTACTGGGCTTCCCTACTCACTGTGTGTAGCTTTGGCCATTGAGGGCCTTTGCTTGTGGCTTTGGGCTAGTAGAGCCCTGGTTTGTGGTTTTGGCCGGTGTGGGCCTGATTTATGAGGTTTTGAGAAAATGGTTTGCGAAATGAATTTAAAAAGGAAAAAATGATTATAGTTTTGTTTTCTACGGTTTTCGTGGGGTGCGTACTTGGTGACTTTGGTCACTCATGCGTTTTCCTTGTGTTTTTTTGTCACGCCCCAAATTTTCCCCAATAATTTAAACAAATTAAATTACGGGAAAACTAAAGCTAAACAGTAAAATATCTAACCACCAGGAACCTGTGTGTGCGGCTAGCAGACTCCAGACTATATGCACTAGGCTAAGCCAATCGCATGTATGCACCTGCAAATCAAAACAACAAGGAAAACGCATGAGTGATCAAAGTCACCCACTATGCACCCCACGAAAACCACGGAAAACAAAACCATAATCTATTTTCCTTTTAAATTTCATTCGCAAACCATTTTCTCAAAACCTCATAAATCATGCCCACCTCGGCCAAAACCACAAACCAGGGCTCTACTAGGCCAAAGCCACAAGTAAAGGCCCTTAATGGCCAAAACCACACACAGTGAGTCGGGAAGCTCGACGCCAGGCAACCTAACTATGGCCACACGCAGTCCATTAAGGAGTGACCCCAACGTTCTGCACTGCCACGGTGTGCCACCATATGCAGGAGCCAACCACCATCCCGCGATTCTCCCACCTGGAGAACCCTAAGAAGCCAACCCCTCCCCGGTCAAGCTGTCCTGTCTCTCAGGACGCTACCAGCTACGGGGCAAGTGTCCCACCCGCACTGGCCACCACAGGGTACGCCTCCTCATGGCGTCCTCCACACACGATGCTCAGGAGGGAGTGTCATACCTCCACACTCGACAAAACTCGAGCCTTAGTGCTCACAGCGACAACAGGAGTATCATACCTTTCCGTCATGGCACAAGACATGTCAACCCGCGGACCACAACCCTAGTCTTGAGACAACAGTCATGGAGTCTTATACCTCCACGACCCGACGCCCCTCAGCCTCAGGTATCTCAGCCCCCGACCTCAACAGGGGACATCGTGCCCGACCACTCGAGAATGTCGTCACATTCCCTGGTCTCAACGACATGGTCCCACGCTGCCTTAGCCATCACACAGAAAAACCAGGAAATCATTTTCCAAACCAGGCCAACCATTTCCTTAAAATCCATTTTTCAAACCATTTTCATATCTTTTGAAAACTCTTCTAAAACCTCGGCAAAACGGCGCATCAAGTGTCCCAAGGGACCACCATTGATGACCTACGATCCCATGTCATAGGGACAAAACACAGCAATCTAGAAAGCCATCAAAAACACATTTTATAAACCTGTTTGGGCCCAGAAATCGATATGCCGAAAGTCAGATTCGGTATGCCGAAATCTGCTGATTCGGTAAACCGATCTGATTCGGTCGACCGAACTAGGGTCAACGGTCAACACTCAGGCCAAGTTCGGTATACCGTCCTAAAACGGATGACCAAATTCCGACCAGAAGACCAAACTGACAGAAAAACGGTATGCCGAGTGGAATCGGTATACAAAAATCTCCTGAATCGGTATGCCAAATTCTGCAAAACAAGAAAACGGCCCAAATCCCATCGTCCGAAATCGCCCCAAATGGGACCTTCAATCGGACCCCCTAAACAAACACCAAAAAATCTTGCATAAAACATATGATGTAGACCCTCGAGTTTACTCCAAAACGGAACAAACAAAACTAAAATCCATTCACCATGCATCAAGATATAAATCACAAAGGCAGAAGGGTCAAAACGACCTAAAACGCAACCACCGGCATAAATGCCCAATAAATGCTCCATAAATATACAATAAATTCTAAGAAGGGAAATTTACCTAGATTTCATGCAATCCTAGCATTTTATACAAATTTCATGCTCTCTATTACTTGAGGTGGAGATGCGTACCTGAAAAATGCCTTTGGCGATCGTCGGCCGACTTCGGCGAACTCCGGCGCAACCACGGCCACGGGGCACACTACGCGAGCTCCGCGCACCACCACGAGCAACCATAGCCCTCCGCTTCACTCCCTCGACCTCTTCCTCTCTCTCTCTCTCGGCGCGCGCGCGAAGCAGGGGGAAAACAGAGGAGGTAGGGGAGACGAGTGGAAAGGAAGAAGAGGAAGGAGAAGGAGAAGTGGGGAGGAAGGGAAAGAAGGTGGAGGTGGAGAATAAGAAGTGTGCCGCCGAGGAGGAGGGGAAAGGAAGAAGAAGGAAGGAGGAAACGGCGATGGGTGGCGAGGAGAAGTGCGGTGCGGCTTATAAAGCCTGTGGCCGCAGTAGCTGAAAACTTGCCCACCTGCGCGTCTCAACACTGGCACACCGCACGAGCAGTCAATCGCCATCCACCACCAACGAGGCCAACTGCAAGCCTCAACCACTAGCCCACACATGCGGGCCCCACGGGGACCCCACACGGACCCACACCTAGGCCCCACACGCACAGTGCCACAATGCATAGTGCCAACCATGCACATGGACATGCAAATAGAAGCCAACCCACGAGGCTCAAGCCCAAAAACACAGAACTGCACAACGGCCTCGGAACAGTAAGACTCGTCCAGGAATAAAATTCATAAAATGTAAATAATTACAAAATGAATTTTACGGGTGTTACCTCCTAATCCCCTTAAAAGAAGATTTCACCCTCGAAATCATTAGGCGAAAAGGTACAGGTACTAGGCTAGGATGGCTTCCTCACATTCCCAAGTGGCCTCCTCGGCTCCATGATGCCACCACTGCACCAAGACTAGCGGAATCACCTTATTCCGCAACACCTACTTCTTGCGGTCAACAATCTCGACGACATTCTCCACAAGGGACAGATCTTCCTGGAGCCCTTTTGGCTGAACTGAGATCACATGAGAAACGTCAGCCAGGCACTTCATCAGCATGGAGACATGGAACACGTCGTGTACGGATGACATCTCTGGTGGTAGATCCAACCGATAAGCAACCTCACTGATCCTCTGGGTGATTTGGTACGGGCTAATATAGCAAGGACTCATCTTGCCACGCTTCCTAAACCGCATGACACCCTTGGTCGGCGACACCTTCAGGAACACATAATCTCCCACCAGAAACTCCAACGGTCTCTGCCTCCTATCGGCATAGCTCTTCTACCGACTCTGTGCAGCCAGCAACCTGCTCCGGATCAAATCCACTTTGTCTGCATACAGCTGCACAAGCTCAGGACCAATCAACTGACGCTCGCCCACTTCGCTCCAGCAAACCGACGATTTGCATGGCCTACCGTACAAAGCTTCATACGATGCCATCTCGATGCTCGAGTGATAGCTATTGTTGTAGGCGAACTCAATCAACGACAAATGGTCCTCCTAACTCCCTTGAAAGTCTAAGGCACATGCTCTGAGCATATCTTCCAGCATCTGGATAGTCCTCTCTGTCTAACCATCCGACTGATGATGAAATGTCGTGCTATAGTTGAGCATAGTGCCAAAGGCCTCCTGTAGAGTTCTCCAGAACCTTGAGGTGAACCTCGTCTCTCTGTCTGACACGATGGACACCGGAACACCATGCAGCCTCACCACCTCGGAGACATACAACTCCGCCAAGCGGTGCATCAGAAGCTTCACCCGAATGGCCAGGAAGTGAGCAGACTTGGTTAGCCGATCCACGATCACCCACACGATGTCGTTCTTCCTCTGAGTCCACGACAAACTAGTCACGAAGTCCATCGAGATGTGCTCCCACTTCCACACAGGAATATCCAACGACTGCAAGGTTCCTTCAGGTCTCTGGTGCTCTGCCTTGACCAACCGGCAGGTAGTACACCTCGCCACTTGGTCAGCAACATCTCTTTTCATGTCAAGCCACCAAAAGTTCCGCTTCAGGTCTTGGTACATCTTCGTACTACCAGGGTGTATAGTGTTAGTGTACCTGAACCGATGCGCTTCATCTAACAATCTCTGCCTGGCCTCCTCATGCTGGGGCATATATAGACGCATATCATACCTCAGCTCTCCATATGCTCCAACAGAGAAATGAGGCTCTCCACCAGCCTCAAGCTTCTCAAACACAACCTGAACAAACGGATCCAGCTGCTGACAGGCGACAATAAACTCTAACAGCTTAAGGCGAACAGACAGGTTGGCCACCCAGGCACCAACCGTTCCCCGAGCTTGTCGCTTCGGCCTGCAGCTCACCAGATCCTCCAACATGGTCCACTCCTTGACCATCAAGCTCGCCATCACGTGAGTACGTCGACTCAGGGCATCGGCTACCACATTGGCCTTGCCAAGATGGTAGGACAAGCTGAAATCATAATCCTTCAAATACTCCACCTAGCGGGGTTGCCTCAGGTTGAGGTCCCTCTGCGTGAAGATATACTTCAGGCTCTGATAATAGGTGAAGACCTCAAACTGCTCCACATAGAGATAGTGTCGCCAAAGCTTAAGAGCGAACACTACGGTAGCCATCTCCAAATCGTGGGTCGGGTAGTTCTTCTCATGATCCTTTAGTTGGCGCGAAGCATAAGCAATGACATTGCCATGCTGCATCAAAACACACCCTAACCTAACGCTGTTGGCATCACTATACACAGTGAAGCCTCCACTTCCAGAAGACAGAGTCAACACAGGGGCAGAAACCAGACGTGTAACACCCGTAAAATTCATTTTGTAATTATTTACATTTTGTGAATTTTATTCCTGGACAGGTGTTACTGTTCCGAGGCCCATTGTGTGGTTTTGTGCTTTTGGGCTTGGGCCTCGTGGGCTGGCTTCTATTTGCTTGTCCCTGTGCGTGGTTTGGCACTGTGCATTGTGGCACTGTGCTTGTGGGGACCGCTTGTGTGTGGGTTGGTGGTTGAGGCTTGCAGTTGGCCTCGTTGGTGGTGGCTGACGGTTGGTTGCTATGCGGTGTGCCGGTGGCTGAGACGCGCAGGTGGGCACGTTTTCAGCTACTCCAGGCTTAGGCTTTATAAGCTGCACCGTACTGCACCTCTCTTCGCCACCCGTTGTTTTCTTCTCCTTCCTTTTTCTTCCTTCCCTCTCCTCTTCGGCGACGCGCTTCTTCTCCGCCTTTCGATGTCGTTGCTTTTCAATGTCGTTGCTTTTCTTTTAATATTTCTCAGGCTTTAAATTTTGATTTAAGACCCTCTGATTTAGTTTTCATTCAGTTTAAGTCCATAATTTGCACATAAAACCCTGAACTTCATTTAAATTGTTCTGAATAAATGATTTTCTAGCACAATTGCAAACTAAACCCTGAAGATTCAAGTTTTTACTCAAAACGTGCACTGATTTTCATTTTAAACCCTGAACTTCACTAAATTTACACTGAATGCATGTTTTTATGGCATATTTGCAAATCAGTCCTTGAAAATTCATATTTTCATCTAAGAGTCCACTATTTTTCACATTTAACCCATATTTCTTCAAAATTACACTGAACACATGTTTTATGGACAAAATTGCAGATTGAACCCTATGAATCCTGATTTTACCAAAACTACACAGTTTTATACATTTAACCCCCAACTTCCCTAAAAATTACATAAAATGTATTTTCTTTATCATTTTTGCTGATTTAGCCCTGAAATCTCAGTCTTTACTAAGGAACATGTAAATTTTGCACAATGATCCTTGAAAATTTACAAGTTTCATCCATGCTTTCATTTTACACATTTTGTTACCCTTTTTAATGTATATATTCTCATGCTTATTTTCTTGCATCATGCATGCATTTCAAACTTGATGTTCGCATTATTTTCTGGATTTCTTCCGATTTTCATGATTTTCTGCTTTGATTTGAATTTTCATCGCCCGAAAGCGTACATTAACAGGCTTGACAACACCGATATTGACCCGAATGAGGATTGTTTTTCTCATTTAGTTTTCTCTGATTTCTTAATTTTTCACTGTTTTGCGTGACTATTTCCGAATATTTTCGATTTTCATGATTTTTCCCATCGCCTAAAGGCATACAGTAAAATGGCATTTTCAATGCCTACATTGTCCCTTGGATTATTTTCCCTGCTATTTCCCTTTTATTCATTTCTTCTCTTTGATTTGGCATGTTTTTGCATTCATCGTAGACATGTGCATTCAGGGTAGCCACACACACACATTAGATCATTAGTAAGCAGGAAATCTAGAAAAACCGATTTCTTCGAGCGCTTGGGGGTGCTTAGCACATTCCCCATGCGTAACAAAAATCCTTACCTTTTATCTAACCTACAATGGCCAAGTGTTGCATCCATTAGGCACGAAACATACACACATTCATTTGCATTCAAGTGCATCAGTTTCTTGCATTCTTATGTGTAACCATGTCGGCAAGGAGATTTCGCAAAAGATGCGAAATCGGTCGGCAAAAATCACGTCGAAAAAGCAAAATAAAATGCAAATGCAGGAGTCGCCACCTAGTCTATTATGGAAGACGAGGAAAACCATAAACATGAA
>JAMKQA010034180.1:0-16356 GCA_024699735.1 Posidonia australis | reverse complement strand
GGGGATGGCTGAACCACTATAATTCTTGGTGTCTTTGTGATTGAATGCTTGTGTGCTAAAACCTTAAGATTTTTCAGATTGTATAATAAATCTCAAAGAGTCGATTAAAACTGGAAAATCTCTATTCACCCCCCCTCTAGAAAAGCATTAGCATCCTACAATGCTGTGGTAGCCCAAGTGGATGACATGCTCAGTGACTTAGAGGTTCTATTTCAGGAGCAGTTGTCAGTACTGGCTGAAGATGCGCAGGATGAAATTAGGCGCAGGAAAGGGAAAGCAGCAATGACAGAGGACAAGGGAGAATCAGCAGCAACATCAGGCCAGTCTGCAGTCATGACCCTGGAAGAGAACAAATCATCAGACCCTAGACCAGAGGAGTTTATCTCCTATCAGCCAGGAGGCGGGTCTAGGTGGCATTACCAGACTTGGCCCCACATGAGCAGTGGGGTCCAAGAAAAAGAAGAAGATCCTAAGTTAGGCTCAAGAGGGAACCCGGGCAGCAGCACTCACATCTGTCAAACAGAGGACAGCTGCCCACCGGTTGTACATGCTATGCAAAGACAGCACGGTAATCAGAACTTTTGGGTATCAGAGGAAAAGCAATCAGATGCAGGTTCAGAGACAGTAGAGCCAGGAATCATCAAGGGTGCATACAAGAAAACTAGGGATATAGTGACCATTTTGAAACACCATCAGAGGCTGTCATCCTTGAGGACATGGATTGCATCGAACAGTTAGAGCCAGTTAATTTATGCTACTTCAAAAAGTACTATCAGTGATCATAAACAGTGTGTCCTCACTCTGCGACACCAACACTTTCCTCCATGCATGCATAAATCCATGCTCTTCCTCCATTATATATAGCTTTGCATCACAACACATACTAATTCTTATGAAATATGCATATGTAGGGCATAGTTCTTTTGCATCAACGCATGTATGGATCTTAGCCCTATGATGATAGGCGGGATAAGCAAGCTAATGTTGGGAATGTGTAGCACCTCCTCAAGTAGATACTATTTAGGAATCTAGAGAGTGAGGGAGCCACCTTTCATTGTGAATTAGGCGAAGTATCCATGCTCCTCAAGGACCCTACACCTCCCAAAGGGATACAAAATGTTAGGGGAGAGAATGAGAGCGTGAGAAATAAAAAAAATAAAAAATCTGTGAAAGGGCATAAAAAAATAAGAGGACAGAAGTCGCAGATAGAAGTCCACCCTAAAGAGAGAGGCGTATCGAATAACCCTGTCCCTCAAGTTTATCTTGGAGAGGAGTCAGAGTGAATACCTGGGAGAAATGTCCAAAAGGGCCTAGCCACCCCTTTAAACAAGCAGCAGCTCCCCACCATAGACCAGGTACCTATTACCTCCTAGCCAGGGTTAGGGTGAACCCACATGCCTATGAGGGAGAGAATAAAGAATAATTAAAATAAAAAGCAGGGGTATGGTCCAGTGTGGTTTGGAATGGAGCCCAGAACACAGTGACCCGTTTCCAGAGAGCCACCCAACAACTAGGGGCTTGAATAGAGTCTCATGAGGTCTGGAGTTTCCATTCCCTTATACTTGGCAATAAGCATCCCAACGCTGAGGGTACCAATAAGATCCAACAAATCATTTAGCATGCATACATTTCTTCCTGCAAACATCATCCTAACAAACGTTGCGGAGTGTCACTTGGCTCTTTTGTCTTGAATGCGACAACGTCTTTCAATTCAAGGGAATCAAGAGGACATCACCTAAACCAAGGGCATGTAAGCTGCTCTAGTTGGTTTGGGACCATTTATGTCAACCAGGGGCATGTCAGCTGTCCTATGGTTGGCCACACTGAGCCAGTACTTGACCAAGGGCATGAAAGCCGCTCTGATTGGTTAAGAGTCATCTATGTCTGCCAAGGGCATGTCAGCTGTCCTATGGTTAGACGCTTTGGTCCATCTCGACCAGGGGCATGTCAACTGTCCTATGGTCATACACTTTAGGCCAATGCTCGACCAGGGGTATTTCAGCTGCTCTACAGGTCGAAAGTCCCCAGTGCTCGACCGAAAGGCGTAGTCAAACAATTCCAACTCTCTAGATTTACTATTCCTGTCCCATTACTTGGGGTTTTGTTAAAACCAGTTGGTAACTAGGACCTTCTCTTCGGGTTTCACACGTGATTTGGTCTTTCCAACTCCTCTAGCTACAGTCTTTAGTTCTGGGTCAATCCCGCCGTTACTTTTTCGGCTTTTATCTGCTTGCCTTGATTCTGCTAAATGTTGTCAAACAAGCAAAATGGAAATCTGTGGCTGAGGAATGATGTTTTGAACATGTTTTACAAAAGATCGTCTACCCTTTCTGAAGAGTCTCGAGCCAGGAAAGATGAAGTGCCTTTCAGATCATAGGGTACCCCACAATGGTTGTGCCCACACAGTGCTCAGATGTTCTCCAAGCTTAGATCAAACAGTTAACTGAAAGTGACCGCGACAAGCTGCGGATTTGGGGAATCTCCACAAAGCTTCTGAACATTGCAAAAGTGGAGGTTTCCCGATACTTTTTGAGTGCAGCTGCTCGATTCTGGAAGCTGGATCATCACGTATTCCGTTTTGGGAGAATCGAACTGACCCCAACCCTAAAGGAAGTACATAGAATCTATTGCCTGCAGAGATTCCTAGGACCCACAGTGTTCATGCGGCGTGACGGGTATTCCTTAGTGCTGAACGAGCTTATAGGCCTACCAACTTGTGAATGTGGGCACCTGCTCATTTGTACCGATGGACTATCTCCTATGTTGAAGTTGGCTTACTTTGACAAAGTAGCTTGAATGCGTGCCTCTCTAGGTGATGAGCTGTGGTTGAAAGGCTTTGTTGTCCGCTTCTTGGGATAGTTAATCTTCAGCCATGGTCGGCTGATTGTAAGCATCGAAGTTGCCGAGATTGCCATGGCAGTTGTCACCCAGCAGACGGATCTGGCTCCAGTTATCCTAGCAGAAACTTATTGGGCGCTAGACCGTTCATTGCGGCGCTACCGGCACTTCTACGGTTGTGGAGCTTTTGTACAAGTATGGATGGCTGCACATCTGCGTGTAGCAGTCTTGTGCCCACAGCGATCAGCCTTTGAGTCTTACTGCCAAAGTGGCCATGCGCGAACGCTCACCTCAGTTCAGAAGGAGAACGAGCGATTACAAAGCCTGACAGAACAGAAAATCATCTAACGCATTATTCCATCAGCTTCTTGCAACTTTGAAGCATTTTTCAATACGACAGACATGCCGCTTATCGTCCTGTCGGGGTTAAATAGTGGAGTGGAGTACCACCCAATCCGTGTGATATGGCAGTTCGGTTACCAGTAGGATTCTCTGGCTCAGGGGAAAATGCCAGCACGATTCAAAGAATACCCCCTGAGCTCTTACACTCTGACTAAGGAGCTATCTCGCTTGCTTAGTGGCTCCATACGGTCAAAAGATCTTGCAGGCAGAGAAGGGAAGAGCTGCACAATAGACTATGAAGCCGAAGTCGAAGAGACCTGGCCAATCTGCAGTGCCGCCTCGAGCCGGATGCTCTTCACCAAAGCCTTGGGCTCCAAAAGACCTAGAGATGAAGAGGGTTCTTAATGTTCACATCATGTTACACTTACAAGTTGCAGTACATGTAAACATTCCATTTGACTTTGATAATGAAATACAGCAGAACATTTCTGGCCAGCTTGATTGATTGATCATGGTTGATGCGCAACGAAGATCGCCACCCAGACAACATGTGCAAGACTAGTGCCAGACTCTACTTTCTTCTGCCTGTCGGCTTGGCACTGGGGACCACCTAGATAATAGCTGAGTATCTCATTTTATTGCCCCAATCTGGACGAAGGAAGTCTTCACAACTTCTATGTCAGAAAAGGTGGCATGTTCCCTTACATTTGAAATTTTCCTATCCACGGTTCGTTCCAATGGGACGGATCCTGGTGTTCCTTTTACATTTTGAAATTTTCCTATCCACGGTTCGTTCCAATGGTATGGATCCTGGTGTTCCTTTTCTTATGTTTGAATTTTCTTATCCATGGTTCCTTCCAATGGGATGGATCCTGGTGTTCCTTTACATTTGAGATTTTCCCATCCACGGTTCGTTCCAATAGGACGGATCTTGGTGTTCTTTTACATTTTGAGATTTTCCTATCCACGGTTCGTTCCAATGGGATGGAACCTACTTTTCAATTACATTTCAATTTTCCTATCCACGGTTCGTTCCAATGGTACGGATCTTGGTGTTTACATTTGAATTTTTTTCCTATCCACGGTTCGTTCCAATGGAACGAATCTTGGTGTGATTTTCCTATCCATGGTTCGTTCCAATGGAACGAATCCTGGTGTGATTTTCCCATCCACGGTTCATTCCAATGGAATGAATCCTGGTGTCCTTTTATTTTGAAATTTTCCTATCCACAGTTCGTTCCAATGGAACAAATCCTAGTGTGATTTTGCTATCCACGGTTTGTTCCAATAGGACGGATCCTGGTGTTCTTTTACATTTGAGATTTTCCTATCCATGGTTCGTTTCAATTGGATGGATCCTGGTGTTCATTTACATTTGAAATTTGCCTATCCACGGTTCGTTCCAATGGTACGGATCCTGGTGTTCCTTTTCTTATGTGTGATTTTCCCATCCACGGTTCGTTCCAATGGGACGGATCCTGGTGTTCATTTACATTTGAAATTTTCTTGTTCACGGTTTTTTCCAATGGGACGGATCCTGGTGTTCCTTTTACATTTTGAGATTTTCCTATCCATGGTTCGTTTCGATGGAACAAATCCTGGTGTAATTTTCCTATCCACGGTACATTCTGATGGAACGAATCCTGGTGTCCTTTTACTTTTGAATTTTCTGTCCACGATTTGTTCTATTATGATGAATCCTGGTATCCTTCATTTCACCTTTGGTTTTTTGTTTACATTCTTGTGGGCTGGTAGGCCGAACTACCCAGATGACTTCTGTGACCAGTCGCTTCTCGGTCGGCAAGCACCGTGAGTCTTGTCCAGCGCTTTTCTCGACAACTGCGATAACTAGTCATGTCTCTTAGGAGCTGATTGGACGTCAGCTTGTCTATTCTTAGTCTTTTGTGTTTGTTCCACTATTTTGCTTCGGTTGTGGAGGCAAGACCTCTAGTGTGGACCTCTGGTATGTTTTCTAGCTAGTGGCTGATTGCCAGTGGATAACTCTCGCTTGTGGTTTCACGCGGAGTGTCTTTGTCAACTCTAAGCATCGGTCTTTGTTCTACTCGTCCTCCGACCTCGCTCAAAGAGGGGCATCTATAGACACCCAAATTTTATGGTTTTGCAGGATGGAGATGTGGTGGCTGAGCTCTAACCCTCATTAGGCCCATTTAATTCATGGAAGCCCACTTGGGCCCATGAAGGCCCACATAGGCCCATTAAACCCTAATTGAGCTTACTTGGGCCCACAAGACTTGTTTAGGCCCATTTAGCCTTTCTTGGGCCCATTCAATTCATTAAAGGTTCATTTAGCCCATTTAGGCCCTTTTAGCCCATTTTGGGCCCATGGGGGCCCACAAGGCCCACATAGGCCCATTAAGCCCATGAAGGCCAACCACGAATAATTCCTCCCTATATTGTTTCAACCCTACAACATATTCTCTTTTCCATCTTCATTTGCTAATGTTTTTTCTATCAAAATATTCAAATATTACTCTTTTTCTTCATTCCCCATTGAATCCATTTTCTTCCCCCTTTAACTCCTCACGAGTTCAGCCTAATCACTCTTCCTCACTGCGCTCACACCTCCTTGCTGAGCCCATCATCCAGCCCGAGCCCCGTTGATCCAGCACAAGCCAGAGCAGCCAGCCGTCGGATGGGTCGTCGAAGAAGCGCAGATCGCTATTCATCTTGTCAGCGAGCAAGGGATAGGGTGGAACGCAAGGGGGGACAGGCGCTAGAGTTTGTTGGGATGTTTTGGGACCATCTAGTGGGTCTGGTGGTTGGTTGTGGTTTCTGTTACACGGAGGTGCCTCCTATCGGAATGGCTCGTCGGATTTCTCCTCACCTATATAAGGGGAGGCAGACGCAGTGAATTACAAGACTGGACCACACGAGAGAGAGCTAAGAGCAAGGGAGAGAGGAGCAGAGTGCTAGAGCCATCGTAGAGAGGAGCGACAACAGCTTCCAGAGCTTCGGCGAGGCTTCTCCAGCCTGGTACACCCCTTGATCCCTCCTAGCTTTTAAATTCTATCCTCCAGACCTCCTCCTCTCTTCCTGGAGCGTTTCCAAGGGATCCAGGGTCATCCCTTGGCCAACAGAGCTCCGTCGTGCCCCGCCGTCGCCGCTCTCCAGCGACAGAGGTGGGGGGGGGGGAGGGCGGCAATCCAGAGAGTCTCCTTGACCCCCGAGCCCTCTCTCCTCCTCCTCTGGTCATCCTCAAGCTTCTCCGCTCCTTGGATCGCCGCTCCACTGCACCAGTCAGCACGACGCCAGCCTGAAGAATGCACCAATCTTGCCGTCGCTAGAGAAGACGACCATCTCAGAGATGGACTACGCATCTTCGGCATTCCCACGCTACTCCGTGATCACTCGACCACCTCCCGCGATCACTCTAGAGCCCTCAGAATCACGCCACTGCTGCTGGAGCATCGCAACAACGTCGTTCATTGGAGGAGGCCACGACAGCGACAGGCGGACCACCTCCTAGCTCCATTAGCCTCCACTCCGCTCCAGAGGAAGCGAGGAGGCCCCCCCAGAGCATTCCGACTGCTAGATCGCCACGCTGCAGCCCCAACATCCCTCCTTCTTCCCCGACGTCGTCGCCGGAGCACCTCGACGGCGAGGTAGGTGGGAGGCCTGTTCCCACCATTAGCTCCTTGATCCACTCCGATGGATCATCTCCCCTCACCTTCTTCTTGCCTCCCATGAAGTCTGATCTAAGATCAGACCACGGGAAGGCCTTGTTTGCCCCATCCAGCGGTCGTCGGCGGCGAGCTCCATCACTGGCGACCGTCGTTTCTTTTTTCATTTTAAAAAACAATTTAAAACATTTTATTTGAATAAAATACAGAAACATTGTTTTTCTTTCATTTTGGTCCTTCTGACCTTACTTTTAGGTCCTTCCATTACAATTAGGTCCTTCAATCATTTTTCTTAAATTTTTCGAATAAAGTTTTAACTGAAAATATTACATGTTTTACCCTAAACATTTGAAATAATGTTTTCTGAGTTTAAAACTTCAATAAAAGTCCTCAAGAGTTTTAAATGTATTTTGTTTCAGACAAATTGCATAGAAGACCCTGGATTTCCATGGAATCTATCTGACAATTTATTTTTTACTGCAAAAATTACATATCAGCCGTTACACTTCTCAAAATGTTTCTGAATGCTCAATTTTGATGGTTAATTTGAATTTAAACCCCTGGACTTTGCAGAAACTTTCCAGAATGTTCATTTCTTTAGTTTATTTGCATTTAAACCCCTGAATTTGTTTTTAAAACTTTTCTGAAGCATGTTTTCTCTGGGTAAATTGCATTTTAACCCTCAGACTTTACTGAAATTCTTCTGGATGCTTTTTTCTGCTGGGTAATTTGCAGTTTAGCCCCTGTACTTCATTGATTTTACTTTGATTGCCTGTTTTTAGTTGTAAAATGACCATTTTGCCCCTGAAACTTCCTGGATCATTTATGAGACATTTTTCTTGCATTTTTTACCCTGATTTTATGCTGAATTGTTTTAAATGCATGCTTTAGTAGTAAAATTGCATTTTGACCCCTAGGAAACTTCATTTTGACTAGGATTGCACATATTTGCACATTTGTCCTCGGAATTCTTCATAATTGCATAGAATGTGTTTTCCTATGTATTTTTGATGACTTGGGCTTCCGAACTTCAGTTTTCTTTGGAATTTGGGTTTTTGCACAAAATCCCCTGGAGTTTTCATATTTGCATTCACATTTGCATTTTGCATATCTTTTCACATCTTTTCGCACGGATTTTCTCATCTTTTCCTCCCGATTTTGCGCACATTTTTTTAGCTTGATTCTGGCTTGATTTTCTCCTCATTTTCCAGAATTTCCTTGCTTTTTCATGGTTTTCACTTGTTTTGGTTTTCCATAGCTCAAGGGGGTACATTAAAAGGCTTACAAAGCCGACATTGTCCCGAAATGAGGATTATTTTCCCCGTTTTGATTTTTTCGGATTTATCTTAATTTCTGCTGTTTTGCGAGACACTTTCCGAGAATTTCATGATTTTCACGATATTCCTCATTACCCAAGGGCATACAGCAAAGAGGCATTCTCAATGCCTACATTTGTCCCTTGGATTAACTTTTTCCCTTTATTTCACTTCTTATTTTGATTTGGCATGTTTTCAATCATCTTCATGCATGAGCATATAGAATAAGCAAGCATATAGTTAGCTGACCATTGACAGTAGGAAACCTAGAAAGACCGAGTTTTCTCGGGTCCATGGGGGTGCCTAACCCCTTCCCTATGCGTAACCAGAATCCTTACCCTTTCTCTGGCCCGTATTTATTTGTGCATTGTCCATTAGGCACGAAGCACACACATACATTCTACATCCTATTTGCTTCTCGATTTTCTTGTGTTTTTTGGTTTTCCTCGTCTTTCCATTAAAAGACTAGGTGGCGACTCCTTTCCTTATCCTTTTTGTCTTCCCTTGGTGTTTCCAGGTCTAGTCTCTTCCTCCGGATTCACCATCTTCGCCGTGACCGTATCGGATCTCCTTGTGTGTTTCCACACACTAAGTAGTAGGAGAGCCGCGCGTGGGTTCCACCGGCATGGTCACAACCCCCTCAAGTGTAAGGCCTGAGTCTCCACATCTGGAGAATAGAACAGAACATCATCCACTAACACCACTACAAATTGGTCTAGAAAAGGACTAAAGATCCTGTTCATCAAGCCCATAAATGCAACTGGTGCATTGGTTAAGTTGAAAGGCATATCCGTGAACTCGTAATGCTTGTACCATGTTCGTAAAGCAGTCTTTTGAATGTCTAAGTCTTGTATCCTCAATTGGTGATACCTTGACCTTAGATCATTCTTCAAAAACACAAAAGCAGACTACAACTGGTCGAATAGGTCATCAATGCAGGACAAGGGATAGTTGTTCTTCATAGTGATTTGGTTCAGTATTCGATAATCTATACACAGTAGGAGTGAACTATCCTTCTTGTAGACGAACAAGATAGGTGCTCCCCATAGGGACATACTAAACTTGATAAATCCCTTGTCCAACAACTCATACAATTGGGTCTGGAGCTCTTGCAACTCCGCTGGCGTTGTACGATAGGGAGGCTTCGAGATAGCACTAGACCATAGAATCAACTCGATTAAGAATTCTACTTCCCTATAAGGTGGCATGCTAGGCAGATCATCAAGGAACACATCGGGATACTCACATACTATAGAGTTATTGTGAACACCCAACTCAGGAGGAGTAGAGGTAACTACACTAGCTAGATACCCCACACAATCCTTAGCTAGTGACTTGTAATCCTTCATTGCCGAAATGACAACCTTAGGCTCACCTTGACACACACCATGCACAAAGAAGGCACCACCTCTAGAAGAACAAAAAAAAACCCTCCTCCAAGCATAATCGATCAAAGCGAATTGTTTCGCCAACTAGTCCATGCCGAGTATCTCATTGTACTCCTAGATGTCCATCATGATCAGGCTAGCGTCAAACTCTCTATCGTTTAACGTCAAGTCGACAGATCGTAGATACTTCCACGCCAAACTGTGCTCCCCCAGTAGTGTTACCACATTGAGATGAAAGGCTAGCCTAGCTGGCCTATCTCCCAGTATTGCTACAAAAGACTCGGAGATAAAGGAAAAAGTGCTCCCTAAGTCAAACAACACTTTGGCCATCTGGCCAGCCACAATAAAAGAACCTAGTGGCCAAACACAACACCAAAGCAACATCTGTTCATCAAATAGTTTTCCAGGTTACAAGAGACAATACAATAGTAATATAGAGGGTTACACAACATCAGCTAATCATCCTTACCCTCCACCACGTCTTCCGAAAGTCTAGCATCTAGAGCTACATTAGTGAACACCTGTCCCCTTGTCGATCGCTGTGGTGCACTTCTTGCCTTCTTGAGCGGTTCTGGAAAGGATCTTTGGACATGTCCCACCTTCTCGTAGTTGTAGCACACCACTAGTGATGGAGTCTAGCTAGGATGAGGTCAGTTTGCAGCAATGTGGCCCACCAGACCACAGTTGAAACAATGATTCCCGTTAGCAGCACTAGAACCAGTCTGACTGAAACCAGCACCATTGTCACCAGTGAAACTATGACAGCCCACAGACAAACCACCAGACATCCCTTTCTTCTTCTTCCCCTGCTACCCAAGTCACTAACGCTCGGCATATTGGAGAAAGAGAACCAGGAAGTAAGGGAAGACTTACTATTTCCTCTGGGATGGCCTTCCTTGTACCTCTTATGTTCTTCCTTGAAGTGGACATCCATCCCAACCATATCAGCCAGTGTCTGGCGCTAGTAGCCCAACACCTTCACCCTCAGTGCTAGATGAAGTCCGTCTAGGAATCTCTACACTCGTTCCTCCTCCAAAGGGTAAGTAGGGGAGAAACGTTTCAGACGTGCAAAAGCAACTTCATACTCGAGCATAGACATACTATCCTGCTCTAGGTTCTGGTAGTCGCGGTTCAACTTCTCCGTCTCATAGAAGGGAAAATACTTCTCATAAAAGGCTGCTTCAAAGTCCTTCCACTAAATATTGATAGTAGTTGAATCCAGAACTTCAGCCGCTTCACCGACTTCCACCACTTATCTGCCTCACCATCCAATGCGAATGAAGTCGCCAACCATATCAAATGCTCCTCTAGGCATGCCATGCTAGACAGCATCTTCATTATCTTCTTTAGCCAAGCTCGCTTTCCTCTACACCAACCTTACCCTTGAATGATTGCGAATGAAGCTTTGTGAACTGGCTTAGCCATGGGTCACCTAACGGCTCACTAGAACTGTTCTTACTAAATGCATGGGAGATCCTGTATGCCAAACTCCACAGCTTGGCTTGAATAGCCTTCCATTCGCTCACTTCCTCATGGGGCTTGGAAACCATGGCAAGGGCCTTACCCTTGTGACCATGAGAAGGCATCCTACAAAAGGACAGAGGCAAAACCTATGGAGCAACAAGCAAAGAACTATGAAGAAAATCATCAGGTATAAACCCTACCATACATGCAAAACCTATGGAGTCTCTAGACCGGACACCCTACACTAGTGTGACCTAGTGAACTTAGTGTTTTGATGCCAATCTGTCACACCTCCAACTTTCCACAAAAATTTAAATAAACTAAATTACAGGAAATTAAAAGCTAAATAGTAATATCTAACATCAAGGTACCTGTGTGTGTGGCTATGAGACTCCATACTATGTGCACTAAATGGCAAAATATTCTCGCTTGCACCTGCAACCTAGAAACCATGAGAAAACAACGTGAGTGACACAAGTCACCCAACACACACCCCACAAAACGGTGAAAAACGAAACTATAATTATTTTCCTTTAAAATCATTTTGCAAACCTTTATTAAAACCACAGCTTAGGCCTACTAGGCCAAAAACCAAAACCGGCAAAGTCCTATTTGGCCCAAACCACAAGCAAAGCCTTTAATGGCCAAAACTACAAGTTAGGCCCTTAATAGCCAAAACCACACACAATGAGTCAGGAAGCCCAATACCAGACAACCAACTTTGGCCACAAGCAACTACCAAGGTGCACTGCACTTCCACAGTGACATTACCCTGTGCAGGAGTGACACTGTCTTGCGATTCTCTCGCTTGGAGAACCCTCACAAAGCTAACCTCCTAAGATGGTTGTTCTGTTTCTCAGGATGCTACTAGCTAAGGGGCATGTGTCTCACTAGCATTAGTCACCACAAGGTATGCCTTTCCATGGTGTCCTCCATACGGTGCTCAGGAGGGAGTCTCATACCTCCACACCAGATGACACTCAAGTCTTAGTGCTCTCAATGACAGTAGGAGTATCATACCTCCCCATTATGTTACAAATACCTCAACTTGCAGACCTCAACCTTAGTCTTGGTGCAATAGTCAAGGAGTGTTATACCTGTAGGACCCAACAAACCTCAACCTTAGGTCTCTAGGCCCTTGACCTCAACCAGGGAGACGTGATCAACCACCCTAGAATGTCGTCACATTCCCTAGTCCCGACGACACGGTCCCACGACCTCTCAGCCCATACATAGAAAATGAGGAGAACTATTTCTAAAATGGGCCAACACATCTCTTTGAAAACAATTTTCAAAAACATTTTATATCTTTGGAAAAACTCTTCCAAAATCTCTACAAAATCGGTGCATTAGGTGTCCCACAAGATCACCATTGATGGCCCACAATCCCATCTCAAATGGGTAAAACAAACCTATCCGTAAAACCCTTGGAAAACATATTTATAAAATCAACTAGGGCCTGATTCGGCATATCGAATTTGGTTGGTTGATTGAATTGGGCTTAGGGCACCAAAACGGTCGATTGAAATTCAAATCGGTCATCCAAAAATCCCTAGTTCGGTAGACCGAAAAGGAACAGTTGATGGAATCGAGTCCAATGGTCAACACTCAAGGCATGGAACAGTAGACCAAAAGAATTCAGTCGACCATACTAGTGCTAGGTGGACGAAAACTAATAGAAAAACAACATACTGAAATGGTTTGGTACGTCGTTATCTGCGAACCAGAAAATGACACCTATCTACATGTCAGACTCTTCTCCTAATTGGGAGTGACGCGTGGACTAGTCCAACAACTACAATAAAATCTACATAAAACATATGTCATAGAACCTCGAGTCTACTCCAAAACCACATAAGAAACATGAAATCCATCAAGCAAGGCTCACACAAAAAAATCACAAAGCAGTAGGGGTCGAAAACAACCCAAAACCCAACCACACCCATTAATCGCCATAAATGCCTCATAAATTCATCAAAAATCACATAAAAATTAGGAAGCATAAATTTAAGCTGAATACCATGCATTCCTATGATTTCTACCATTTTACATGCATTTCTATAGTTGAGGTGAGGTACATACCTTAATACGACCTCCGACTATCCTCCGACTGACTGTAGCCACTGCACTCATCGATGACAATCCACGACCTCACCAGAGTTCGACACAACCTCAAGAACGTTGAACAAGGGCTCCACATGATAGCACTTCCCAATGCTCCACTCCTCTCTCTCACACCCTCTCTTCTTGGAGCACTATAAGGGAAGAATAAGAAGAAGGAGTGGGGGAAGAGGGGAGTGGAAAGAAGAGGGAGATGGAAAAGGAGTAGGGATGGGGAGTGCTGGAGGTGAAGGCGGTGCAGGGGTTGGAAGGAGGTAGAAGAGGAAGAAGAGGAAGAAGTGGAAGAAAAGTAAGTTGGCGGGAAAAGAGAGGGAGGAAGAGTGCAGGGGAAGACTCTATCTCTCCTCCTCTTATACGCATGGTCTGCGAAGGTCATGCATGCACAACAACAACTCGACGCATGCACTCAACCACATGTCCTTGCCTAATGACCACTCCCACACACCAACCAAGCAAGAGCACAAGCACAACAACCCAACACCACTTGCACTCACATAAGCCCACATAGTACAGTGCCAACGACACACAGTACCAACCACTTGAGGACATGCATGGTGCCACCACAAAAGACCAGGCCCAAATAGCAGACGATGTCCAAGCCTAAAGCCACAAATCACATAAATGGGCCTCATGGTAGTAACATCTACTTAGAATAAATTCATTAAATTGTATATATTTACAAAAATGAGTTTATAGGTGTTAAATATTCACTATAAATTCAGGCATTTATTCCAATCATCAAGAAATGCTCTGATCTACCTTTTTATCACTTAATCATGCAGAAAAACAAAGAGGAAAAGGAGGAGGATGCATACAGTGGATGAGTTCTGATGACTTAATTTTTCTCTAGCGAATTCTACTACCTCTAGCAAGCTCTCTTGGCCCTCTCCTTCTTCTCTTTCTTTTTTTCTCTCCCTCTCTCTTTGATCTCTGGCCTCTCAGTTCGATGCCTCCCTTCCTCATCTCCACCCTTATTTATACACCTTTGATTTTGTCATCGATTGCCATCATCGACCATTGGTATCCATCAAAGTACGGTATAGCGAGGGAGCGACGTCGATTAACAGGGAGTGGGCAACGCAGGGCATGGCATGGTAGGGTGAGGCACAGAGGTGGTGTAGGTGGGGTGACAGGTGGCAGGATGGCACAACAATGGCTACTATGCATTCTGACAAATGCAGTAGTTAACTGTTTTTTGTGTGCCTGGTTTGTGCGCTACGTTTGTGCACCTAAAACACTACATAGAGTTTTCAAAGAAAGCTAAAGGAACAAACACAAATTCTTTTGATTACCATTAAAGATTTACATAATTACAAGTAATCAAATCCCAACTCATTCAAATATCATTCCTTAATACATGGTTACATCCTTTTTGAATTTCTAAGCTTACAATGTCATGGGTATTATACCAATACAATCCTCAAATGCATCTAGTGGGTCTATACATCCAGAGAATATACTAGCACATTATCTACGAACACAACTATAAACTGGTCTAGGTAAGGCCTGAATACTCTATTCATCAAGTCCATAAAAGCGACTAGTGCATTTGTTAGCCCAAATGGTATGACCAGGAACCCATAATGGTCATACGGAGTCCAAAAGGTTGTCTTGTGAATGTTAGATTCCTAGATTTGAAGTTGGTGATACCTCAATCTCAAGTCTATCTTTGAGAAGACTAATGCTCCTTGCAACTGGTCAAACAGGTCATCTATCGTGGACAATGGATACTTGTTCTTTATTATGATCAGGTTTAACATCCAATAGTCTATGCATAATTGGAATGAACTATCTTTCTTCTTGACGAAAAATACCAATGCTCCCTAAGGTGAAACACTTGGTTTGATGTATCCTTTGTCTAGTAGCTCTTGCAGATGATTTCAGAGCTCTCTTAACTCAACAGGTGTCATTCTGTATGGAGTCCTCGAAATGGAGCTTGATCATGGCACCAGATCAATTAGAAACTCCACTTCTTTGCTCAGTAGCATACTAGGTAGCTCCTTTGGAAAGATGTTAGGATGCACTCAGACAACTGGTATATCCTGTACCTCTAAAACTGGTGAATAGGATACTATGACGCTGGCCAGTTAGTGTAACACCTATAAATTTTTTTTTGTAAATATATACATTTTAATGAATTTATTCTAGGCAGGTGTTACTACCTCGAGGCCCATTTGTGTAATTTTTGGCTTTGGGCTTGGACCTCGTGGGACGGCCACTGTTTGTGTGTTACTTGTGCTTATGGCCTGGCTCATTCTTGTGTTGTGTGGGTGCATGTGTGGGCCCATGTGTGTGGGTTGTTTTGTGGGGTGAATGGTTGAACTCGTGCTGTGTTCAGTGTTGCAGGTAGTCAGGGTGTGTTGGTGCACATGTGTGGTTGATTGATTGCATGCACGTGTTCACAGTCCTTTTCTATGTGGCTTTTAAGCTAAGGTCCTCTGCCATGCACAACTTCACCCTTTCCTCCTTCCCGCACATTTCGTCCTCCTTCTCAAGCACACCATCTCCTCCTTCTCTTCCTCACACACTCACTCTCTTTCTCTCTCTCTCACTCACCCTCTCCCTCCTATCTCTCCCACTCACACTCTCTCCCTCCCCCAATTTCTTCCTGATTCCACTTCTTTGTTTGGTGTGCCCGAGAATAAGCGGAGCATGTGATGGCGTGTGGTGAGCTCTAAGGAAGTTCCCTGAGGATGTGTGAGGCTTCGAAGGAGCTCATGGTCGCCAACGGTGCGGTGGTTGGTCAGTGTGGGTGTTGGGTCGTTGGAGGGTGTGTTTCAGGTACGGCCCTCACCATCTTTGTGATAGTGTCAACAACCAATATGCTTGCAACTATACCATAAACCTAAACCCAAAACTATCCTAAACCCTAGACTTAGCAAACCCTAATCCAAAACCTTAAACCTAGCCTAAACCCAATCCAAAACCCTAGACCTAGCCTAAACCCTAATCCAAAGCCCTAGACTTAGCAAACTCTAGTCCAAAACCCAAAACTTAACCCTAGGTCATAATCCAAAACCTTAACAACCCAGAATAACCTCTAACTACCTAAACAAACCATAACCACTTCCTACACTACCTGTAACCATGCCGGCGAGATGATTCCGCAAATGAATGCGAAATCGATCGGCAAAATCACGTCGAAAAGGCAAAATAAAAACGGAGTCGCCACCTAATCTATTACGGAAGACAAGGAAAACCAAAACATGAAATAAATCATGCAAAAACAAAAGAAAAGGACAAGTC